>CATIWO010242917.1:0-22471 GCA_949673435.1 Macaranga tanarius | reverse complement strand
TAAAGATAAATTAAAATAGGTATATATAATATTAATTTAAATACTACTTAGCTTTTAATTTAAATGATAACCAGCCTACAAATCGATTGAATCAACTATACTAATACTAAATTCAGCTTTAAACAATTAATTTAGTATACCCATAAGTACTATATTGGATTTGACTCAGATAATTGTTGTGACACTCCATAGGTTTAATTAATAGCTTATGGGTCATATTCTTTGTATATATGTAGGAAATAGTCCGATTTTGGTCTGTTACATTTATATAATCATGTGCATGGAGAAAGCAAATAAGTAAGATAATCTCTGAATTTTAGTTTCGCTCTGGACTGATTTGAAATCTCCATTTTCTCCAAATCTCCGTCCCGACTTGCTCTGATTTTTCGGAGCAATTCGGAGTGGAGATTTTAATTTTCGAGTCCGGGTCCGAAGAACTGTTTTTTGAAATCTCCGACGTTCGGGTCGGGTCTGGAGAATTTGCATTCTCCGGACTGCTCCGAGCCCTTCTCAGCCCTACGTACAAGTAAGTGAAACAATAAGTCAAGCATATGCATAATAATTTTTTAAAAAAGAGAAATCTATAACAGGACACTGGCAGTGGCCAGCCACTGGCGCTCGTTAGTGTCTGGTGGCAGTCAGAGAGACTGGCGATTGTCAGCCACTGGAACTTACTAGTATTTGGAACCAGCTAGGAACTGTCAATCTCCAGACATCTGGCACTCGCCAGTGCTTGGAGGCAGCCCCTCCCTTACTTCTTCCTGAGATAAAACCATTTCCTATGCGTAAAGCGCACACACAACAACTTCTGAACCAAATGTTTCCATATATTGCATAAATTACTCATCTAAATAATATACAAAGGTTTAGCAAAAATCATAACAAATTACATGAATTTTACACTCCCAATACTCATATGCACATACATAGTGCAATTCCAACACAATATTTCATATATCCAAATATTCATAGCATCATCACAAAATGCATGAGGTGCACGATAATGAAGATGGGAAATGATTCACCAAGCACACCTCGGGCCCTCCAGAAGTCACTAACAATACAAGCCTCAAGCTTTGACTAACTATTTCCTCAAAAATAGTTGCAAAAGGGTAAGCTTGCGACTCAATAAGTAATTATTAATATAACGAAACATATATCACTTCTCAAGAACTAATTAAACAGAATATATATATATATATATATATATATAACAAGTATTTAATAACTAAGAGTCTAACCATGTAAAATAACAATCATATATTATCACATAAAACCATAACTCTTTCATTCATACCATAATATCATAGTTTAGTATTCGGCCGAAACCACTTCACAAACGCTTTTCTCATAAGTGGTCACAAACTGAGACTATTCGCCCATCTCAATCTCAGTTCTTACATCCTCACATATAAATTATTAGGTAGCTATATGCTCAGCTCAACTTGCCCATCTCACAATTCATATTTTTATATATGACCACTACTAAGACTATCCACTCGGTTCAGTCCCAGATTTCATAATCAATGAAGACTATCCACCCGGCTCAGCCCCACTATCACACATATTCCTTACATTTCCTCACAATCATTCCATCAAGCCACATACACATACACAATTTATATTTTAATAGCCATATCTCACTTCATACCATATTCAATCACAATTCAATATTCTCACTATCCATATATTTATTTCATCTCACATCACATATCTTATTCAATTCATTCATAGCAATACATTTCTCATATTCAAGAGAATTAATATATATACATTATATTAATAATTACTTACACAAAAGTGCTTTCAACTCCTTCAAAAACAAAGCTTCTCCTAGTGAGTGGTGTCTCCTCTATCCTTGTCCACTTCTACATATAATCATACATCAAATTCACATAACAAGCATGACTCTTGTACTCAAATGCAACTAGGTACAACTTAATATACAAAGTTCAATGTATCCAAATAATTCACACATAAGTCCAATGACCATGAAAATAATACTAAAGCTGGTAATATGAGTCTACTAATAATTTCAATTAGAATTACTCAATTCGGACATGTACCAAATTATATATGAATTTTTGATTAAAATCGGGCAAAACAGGGCTATTAGGTTGAGTAAGAAAATATCGAGCCCTACCAGACAATATTAACAGCAAATTTAACTTAGGCTCAAAATACCAAAGTTGTAGAGGACTCTTTGAAGTTTTTATAGCATTCAACTTTGCTCAATTTAAGGCTTTACAACTTAAGATATGTTAAAAATACTAGGACTGATGCAATATGAAAACAGAAAACGAATTTACAACATCAAAACCTAACTTCAAATAACCAAAAATAAATGCATAGCTTACAAAAATGATGCTTAAATGGCTAATAGATCTTCTAAAGCTCCCAAAATGATTGTTAGATGGGTAAAGAAATATCAAAATCTCCCAAAACTAATAAAAAATGACTCTCTTCTTCTTACAACCAAAATTCTCTACATACTCTACAAATATACACACATATACACACACAGATACACCCACCAATCACAAGTCACCAAATGTGCATGTAGGTGTCCTCCCTTATAAATGCTAAATTATCACTTAAAGAAAATAATACTAATACTCTTAAATAAATATACATAAATATCACCACAATATCACTTCACTCCCTTAATAAACTAGGATTATTACATAATAATTCATAACTTTTTATCGTGACAAATTAGTCCCAACTTCTCTTACAAATAGTCCCTTTCTACCATCATGTACATACTCAAATTTAAATATAATCCATGACTCTACTCCATATATCATGAAAAGTATGATTCATGCGTGACGTGTCTAAAGTACGGGTGTTACAAGGGTAATACTGCAATTTTTATATAATAACAATTAACTAAGAAAATCATAGCATAAAGGATAAACAATAAAATAATTAAAAATGTAAAAAAATATAAATTTTAATTATCAATAAGCAAGTGGTACAATGTAGTAAAATAAAGCGAGCTTGCAGTAATATGCCCTAACTAAAACACAAACAATATCTTTAAATAATATAATAATCATAGCACTTTCAAATTTTTTCTTTAAATTTATTTTAAAAGAGTCTTTCTTTAGTATACATGTGTTTATTTATACAAATAAAATGAAAAATTATCAAACTAATTTTTAGTTAATTATAATTATTAATATTTTTTATAAATACATTTTGATCTTTTATTAATTAATTAGCTTGAGGGGAAAACTACTTAAAAAGGTTCCAAGTGATAAAAAAAGGGATAATTACTATTACCTCCTGAGGTTAGACCATAATTGCTTCTCCATCCCGCCTTATTTAAAAGTGAATTAAAACCCCCTTGTGATTTTATTCCGTTAATCATTTTTCCCTTCTGTTAAAAATTATGAGAATATACCGTTAGTCAGAAGACTAAACAGTTGTCAAAATGTTAATATTTATATAAGATTCCTAAATTATCTTTAATTGATTGAGAATTTGGACTGATTAATATGTACATGATAGTTTAGTGATTAAATTGTAATATTTTAAAGAGAAAAATGTCATTTAGGTCCCTAAAGCATCATCTTCCGCTCACCTATACCCTCTCTTTCAAACCCACTTATGCACCTCCATTAATCACCTTCAACCAATTATTTTCACTATTTGCACCACCCTAACTTGATCATCATCATCTCCATAATACAAACAACAAATAACAATGACACTATCACAACCTCCCAAAATAATAATACCACTAGTATTTAGAATCAAACTCAACAACTGAAATTGGCATGCCAACTTGATTCTTTGTAGCTAAATGTAGATTTAGCATATGGATTCCTTAATTGAAAGTTTTTTGCACAACAATGGATGTTGAAATTATTATTCTTACTGATTCAAATGATGATTGATGACATCTAAAACTATTCATAAGAATAAGCAAATTAATGATGGTGGGGCTACTTTTTTAAATGCTCAAATCTCTATCATCCTCAAGATCGTTGCCATTACTGCCATTGTCGTTGCTGCCTGAACAATAGCAGCGATGTTGGTTTTTAGCTATTAGAAAAATATCGCTGCTTTTTCCACTGCTGTCATAATGCCACCACCGCTATGACAAATCTACAATAATAATACCACCACCAATCCTGCAAAAAAAAAACTCACAAATCCACAACAACAATACCATCAGTCCTGTAAAAAAAATCTACAACGGTAACACTAACAAGCTACAAAAGTAATGGGTGGTGGTGCCTTTTAAGCGACTAGAGTAATGGGTAGTGGCTACCATCTCTATTTCCACAATTGATTGTGCCATACCCATATGATTGCCCATCTTTATGTGGAGCTAGTGGTTGCAATTCAGGTTATGGTTTTCAATTTAGGTGAAGTGGAAATTTTAGATGGTTTTCTTTAAGTCTAGCTATGATTAATGTCTAAAGAGAATTTAAAAAAGGGTTTGTATTTTGTATATCTTAGATGGCTTGTTAATTGGAGTTTTTGAGAGTTAGGATGAATTGTTGGATCTTTTTATTTAATTAGAATTACAGAGTTTAAGAAAGACTTTTTTTAGTAGGATAAATGTGGTATATAATATAAATTTGATAATGTTATGATGGCAAAAATGTCTTTTTATATTAATTAACATCTTTTTTCAACGAAATGAGCATTCAGTTTGTGAAATAGAATCACAATGGGGTTTTAATTCACTTTTAAATAAGGGATATAAAGTAGTAATTATGGTCTAACCTCAGGGGATAATAGTAATTATCCCTAAAAAAACCTCCCTGAAACTAATACAAGAAAATAAGAAAGAATTAAAAGTCTAAGAGACAACAAAACCTACCAACAAAGAGCAGTAAAGAAAATAATGAAACCCTAATTGAAAACTAAACTTAAACCAAAGGCAGTGACAAAACAAAAGCCAAACACCGTTTGTGAACCACAAAGCAATAAAACCCATCCAAACTGATGGCACAATTGAAAATATAAAAAAAAGAAACAAAAAATAATAGAAGCAAAAAATAATTGACTCAAAATAGCAGCAAGCAACAAATCAAGATGCAACAGCAAAAGTAGTAAACCATGAAATATATAGCAATAGAACAAAATAATAGAGTCAAGGATGAGGCCAGCAGTAGCAACTGTATCCCCTTGTGACAAAAAGGCTAGAAACTAAAGAGAGACAATAACAAATGAAAGTGAAAACTGCAAGCTCCATACAGTTAGCTATAATAACCAAACCAGATAGCAAAAAATAGCAAGGAAATGAAAGAATGCAGCAGCTAGCAATCCACAAAGCAGCGGTACTATGCCAACCAGCTCAAACAGTAGAATACATAACATAGAATCGAAGCAGTATTGAAACTACATGATAATAACAGTAAGTAAAAAGGTGAAGAAAAATATCAAAGCAAACCAATAATAAAAGTTATAAGAAAATAGTAAGCAGCGACAGTAGGATAAAACCCCCAAAATTAAATCTCTAAATGAGGTGATAAATAACAACAACACATTTGTTACTAGAGGAATAATAAAGTCAACTTGTTTTGAGAGCATAAGATAATAAAGATGCTTGCTCTTTAAAGAGCTAATAAAGCCTTGGTAAAACTAAGAGATAAGAGACATCATAGAGATAAATAGAAAAAAGAACAAGCTTGAAGCTTGTTTATAAGATTTCATCCACCTGTCATAATCGGACTAAAGATTTGCCTACAATAAAGATATCACATCTTAATTGGGGCTATCAAAACAGAATTCTAAAGCCTTACCAGAGCAAGAATTGCCTCTGCTTGTGAAGGATCAATTGTACCATGCGAGTAAGAAGCACCCAAAATTCATTAATTCACCCTAAGAATATCACTGTTTATTAGTTTTCAATACTTGGAATCATTTGAGTGAGTGGTTGATCTTTATGTATGTTATAGGTAAGAACGACATTTGCTGCTCTTACGTTTAGGGGTTTGATAAAGGAAGGCTTTGAGCGATAATATTTTTCAGATTTTTTTGGGTAAAGGTCGAATAATTCATATTTTAATAGAAGGCAAAGAAATTTTAATAATAGATAATGGTTATGAGTTTAAAGGGGGATTAAAATTGGAGGAAAAAGCCCAAAGAGATGGGCTTTAAAAAGAGATCAGTTATAAGAAGAGCATTATAAGGTAAGAGTTATAGGCTTAAAGATAAATTTAAAGCATTGATTAGTTCTGGATTATTATTAGACGTAGCTAGTAAAAGATAACCATTAGCAGCATAATTTAAAGGCATATCTGATTTTTCCTTAATGTAATCTTTGGTCAAATGCATATCAAATTCAAATTTGGCTTTAGTAACGATAATAAAATTTGAACATTATAGAGCATGTGAATCAGCATCAACATCAAAATTACAACTACATTGATCATTGGAGACAATAGCAACAAGCTTAAAATTTGATAAGAATATGGAGGAGTGGCTAAGGAAGATGTCGGATTTGGGTTCCTTATAGACATCAATAACAAAATGAAAATCTTAAAAATTTAAAATTATTGTTTCATCAATGGAATTAGAAATTAAAGTTGAAATAAAGATTCTAGCATTTAGAAACTTGGATTGTTCAAGAGTGGCTAGGTGAATGCCAATGAAAGTACCAAGATGTGAAATGAACCACTGAAAAAGCTTCCCATGCCATAAAGTTATTAGGATCCCGTAGCATCGAAACAAAATAAAATGCTTATTAGATTGAATTGTTGGATGCCAATAGATAATTTTATAGAATTATTGATATAAGACTTTATAAGGTTGGGCAAGGGCTATATTTTTCTCTGATAGTGATGAGAAGGATAACAAAATCATATTTCCACCCATTATAGAGCTGCAACAGAAGTTAAGCCATCTAAGATAATAAATTGACAGGGCTAGTTTTTTTTCTTTTAAATACCTAATAGCCAATTTTGAAAACCAGTCTATATTTGATATAACTCCTTAAAAACTTTCAAGGAATTGGTAAGAAGAAGAAGCTTTTGAGTTAGTTGATGCAAGTATAGTTGTATCACAAAGAGGTTGCTTGTGTAATAAAACTATTATTTTTACTGGAGTAGAAGGTACATGTATTGGTTTATGAACAAATTACTTCCAAATAGGCGAGTGTCCAACCTCTAGATAGAAAAGTCCATCTCTGAGGGAGCTTTTGAACGCATGCTTATGCAAATAAGAGGCCTTATTAAAGGATATGAGGGTCGATTCTTAATGTGATCACCATGAGAGAACAAAGGCTTACTATAGTAAGACACAACACCATGCATTTTGAACTCGCTAACAGAGACTGTGTTCATAAAGTGCAAAAAAGCTTTACAATCTCGAATCCTAGTCAAGTGGACAAAACAGTAACAAAGTCGACGAGTGAAAGATTTACGGGGAATAAAGACTTCATCAATACGCCAATATTTCAAAAACAACTTCCAAAAAGACTTCATAGACCAATCGGGAGGAATATCCCATAAATAGATAATACAACGAATAGTAAAAGGGCTCGTAACATTTAGAAAAGTTAGTGACTAATGGGTGGGAGGAAGAGGAGGATGGCAAGGGGAAGGATTATGAGAGTTTTGAGTTATGGAGTGACACTTTTGGGATTCCTATTAATTATAATTATTAATATATACATATAATTTATAATATACCCAGAATAGATAATAACTTTTATAATTTAAATTTAAGTGTATATATATATATGGTAATGTAATCCTGCCATTGGGAATAGTACTTTGATAACAGGAATCTTATTTATACTAAAGGCAGCCAAGAGCAAATGAATAGACCAAAAAAAATAGAAGCATGGTATAGATTATTCTTGGAAGGAAAATAATGGCATCAGACACGCTTATATACTTAAACTAAGGATCAAAAAATAGAAAAGAAAGAGAACTTACAGAGAGTTAGCTTCACTACTCATAGAGATATATTGAGAATATATAAATTTTATTAATAGTTTTTTGAGATCTAATAATAGTTTTGTTGCAGATGGATCAATTTCTTGACAAGCATTTAGCTTTGGAAACAAAGTTGAACTAATTATAAGTAGAAAATAAAAAATTAAAGAATCTTGTATCAAAAATAACCTATGGAAAATCCACATCATCAAAAGAGGATTTTACCATAGTTTTCCAGAGTAGTACTGTGACACCCCTCCCCACTGATGCCTTGTCGAATAACACCGATACTTTGACTGCTCCACCCGAGACACCGATGTGGAGAGGCATCACTTTTGTGTTACCATCCAGCCAACAACACTATCCAACAAATCCTATTACATTCCATCAAACGTAAATAAAATTATTAAAAATATTCACCCATACAAGAGTAAGAATAATGGCAAGCTAAAATATACAGCTGATAAAATATACAATAAGATAGTGTACTACAAGAAGGCTGTTAGGGAATGGATTATCCTAAATATATATAAATGTACACTAAAAAGAAGGGACAAACCTATTTACCCTAAACACACAATGTTAGTTTAGACCTAAGGAGTACTGTCATAACTACAATAAAAAGGAACATCACAAGCCCTATCTCAAAATAAAAAGAAAATGGTCTGGATGAAAACTAAGTCCAGGTCAAAGAGACCCGAACTCTTGAGGTAGTGACATGCATCACCGTGATAATCGTCAAGCACCCATCGGCAAAATCCTCTCTCTCTCTCTGTGTATGATAGTTAACTGCTATCGGCTCTAGAGCAACTCTGAAAGATAGAACTGCATCAGTGTCATAGCGTATGAAGAAATGTACCTCCGTCTCCGGCCCGTCTACTTTATACGTCATAGTGGTCCATATGATAGTTATACTATGTACAATATTAACAAAGTCTATCATATGTTGAAAAAGGAATAAAAATAGAGCAGTAAGTATTTTCTTAAGAAAATACCCAGTGAATGGACAAACTACAATGATGTCCTAAGGATCAATAGGAAATAACAATAATCCAGAACATTTGAAAGTAATTCAAATTGCAGCCATTAGGTGCATAAAATAACCCATAAAGATTGGACATAATTTATAATCAAAACACCAGAAACATTTATAATAACACTTTAAAGATTCACTCCGGCTTACTAAAGGTTTTCTAATTACACAATTCAATAAACTTTTTTTCAAAATATCATTTTCATCACATACGTAGCACAGTACAATATAAAATAATTTGCCAAATATGAACAGGAATAGGTCAAGTTGTTATTGATGTAGTGGGTACTAGTCAGCATATCGAAGGTCCAATCTAGATATGCATACCGATCTATAACCACTCAGATTAGCCCCAAAGGCATACAAGAATCTCGAGCGCTATCCTAAAGATAGTTATCACAATTTCATAATTCAATTCCGTCAATTTCTCATTGTACCCCAGGTACAAGAATATTAATTATGTGTGAGTTACTGTGCTCCGGACACAGTCTTACGTCTCATATAATCTTGTCATACTGCAGGTACGGTCTTACTACAACCACCTTTCCTTACTATATACATATGCTTAGAAATCATTACATTTTCTTAACCAATCATATTTTCAATCAAATCAAAACTCTATATTATCCCGGGTATCATATACAATACAAATCAAGGTTAAAAACTGATCAAAAGCAACTCAGATATCATTTTTAATCACTGAGGTACTGGCTCAGTGCAGAGGCACTGCCATTATAGACACTGAGGTACTGCCTTATCGACACCATACCACTAAGGCGCTGCCTTATGGCCTACTGAGGCACTGCCTTATCTTCCACTAAGGCGTCTCCTTATAGCTTCAAATGGGCTGAGGCGTCGCCTTTGTGCATAGAGGCATCGCGTCTATGCAATTAAGCACCTTCTAATCACCCTGTAATGTTTGAGTTTCTGAAGTTTTCAAAAATTACAATGAAAAATAATCCAAAACATCCAAAAATCAACCAAAAACAAGTATAGAGATGAAAGGATTGAAGAAAAGAAGTCCACTTATAGAAATGTAAAATTCCTTCTCTTCTTTCCTTCCCTCAGGCAATGTCTCCTTCCTTTTTTTTTCTTTCTTTCTTCCTCTACGTCTTCTTTTTTTATCTTTATCAATGGTGGTTTATGCTAAATTATGGTTTAGTCCCCTAACTTAATTTCTTTCAGTTAAGTCCTTTCTCCAAACGTATTTTTCTTATAATTTAGTAGTCCTAACCCAAAATAACTTAAATTATTCAGATACGGATATGACAATTCTCCCCCATTTAAGAAATTTCATCCTCGAAATATGGAGAAATACTTATTTTAAACTAATTCAGACCTGAAGAGAATAGGTACGGATATTATTGTCTCATATCTTCCTCGCGTTCTCACATAGCTTCTTTGTATGAATGATTCTTTCATAATACTTTGACCAAATGAACAACTTTATTACGTAGTACCTTTTTGTCACTTGCTAGAATCGATACTAGCTCTTCTTTATAGCTCAAATTCTCTTGTAATTTTACCAGTTGTTCCTATAGTATGTGAGAAGGATCACTTCTATATCTTCTCAACATCAATATATGGAAAACATCGTGAATTCTGGATAAATTATGAGGTAATACTAATCGATAAGCTACTGGCCCAATACATTCGATTATTTCATACGGTCCAATAAATCTTGGGCTTAGCTTACTACGCTTACCGAATCTCAATATGCCTTTCCACGGTAATATCTTTAGAAATAATTTTTCACCAACGTTATATTTGATATCAGCTCACTTGAGGTTGGCATAGATTCTTTGTCTATCTTATGTTGTCTTCAAATTTGCACGAACTATGTGAATATTCTCTATAGTCATTTGCACAAGTTCTGGAACTAATAATTTCCGTTCTCTGACTTCTTCTCAGCAGATTAGCATTCTACACTTCCTTCCATACAACGCGTCAAAAGGTGCCATATTGATACTACTATGGTGGCTATTATTATAAGCGAATTCTATTAATAGCACTTGATTATTCTAATTACCCCTAAAACCTAATGCATTAGATCTAAGCATATCTTCCAATATTTGTATAGTGTGTTCGAACTGGCCATCAGTTTGAGGATGAAAAGCTGTACTAAACCTTAATTTAGTACCTAATGCTTCCTGCAGACTTGACTAAAATCGTGACGTGAATCTTGGATCGTGATCAAATACGATCGATACTGGTGCTCCATGTAATCTCATGATTTCTTTTACATATAGCTCCGCCAATTTATTCAAGTTATAGCCGACCTTGATAGTTATAAAATGCACCGACTTTGTTAAATGATCAATAATTACCCATACAACATCATTTTCTTATTGGGTTCTTGGTAATCCTACCACAAAATCTATTGTGATATATTATTATTCAGGAATTGGTAAAGATTATAGTAACCCCGCAGGATGTTTATGTTCAGCCTTAACCTGTTGACAGGTCAAACACTTTGACATAAATTCAGCTACATCATCCTTCATTCCTTTCCACTAATAATTTTCTTTTAGCGTCCTATACATCTTGGTACTTCATGGATGCATAGCATACGTTGAATAATATGCCTCTTCCATTATCTCTTGTCTTAATTCATCCACGTGTGGAACATACAATCTATTTCTAAATTTTAAAATTCTTTCTTCACTACAACTTAATTCCTTCACCTTCCCACTTCTCACATAATTGCACAACTTTTTCATTTCTTCATCCACCCGTTGTGCTATCAAAATTCTTTCTATCAGCAATGGCCTTACTTTTAAAGTAGCTAACATTCCACCAGAGATGTCTACCTTAAACTCAACATTTAACTTCCTCAACTCAATCAATAATGGCATTCTAATGGTGCGAATATAATACAAACTTCCACTCAACTTTTGACTTAAAGTATCCGTAACCATATTAGCCTTTCCTGGGTAATATTCTATCGTACAATTATAGTCTTTTATCAATTCCACCCAGCATCTTTGTCTCAAATTTAACTCCTTTTGAATTAAAATATATTTCAAACTTTTATGATCCGTAAATATTTGACACATTACTCCATATAAGTAATGTCTTCATATTTTTAGCGTAAATACCACAACCGCTAATTCTAAATCATGTGTGGGATAGTTCTACTCATGCGGTCTCAATTTTCTTGATGCATACACCAGTACTTTTCCATTTTGCATCAAAACACAACCAAGTCCTTGCTTTAAAGCATCGCTATACATCACATAATGACCTCCTTCAAATGACAACATCAATATTGGTGCAATGACTAGTTTCTCTTTTAAAATTTCAAAGGTTCGTTGACATTTCGATGTCCATTCGAATTTCACATTCTTTCTCAATAATTTAGTCAATAGTGATGCAATAATTGAGAAATCTTATATGAATCTCTGATAATATCCTGCTAGTCCTAAGAAACTTCATATCTCTATTACATTCCTTGGTGGTTCCCAATTAATAATTGTTGCAATCCTACTAGGATCCATATACACTCCTTCAGCAGATATCACATATTCTAGAATTGTAACCTTATCCAGCCAAAACTCGCATTTACAAAACTTTACATACAATTGCTTCGTTCTTAAAATTATCAATATATTTCTCAAATGCTCCTCATGTTCTTCCTTTGATTTTTAGTACACCCAAATTTCATCAATGAATACAATCACGAACCTATCCAAATATGGCTTAAACACTCGATTCATTAGGTCTATAAATTCAACTGGTGCATTGGCCAATCCAAATGGCATTACTAAAAATTCATAATGTTCGTACCTTATCCTAAAAGCAGTTTTAGGTACGTCTGATTCCTTAATCCTCAATTGGTGATAAGCAGATCGTAAATCTATCTTTAAAAATACCTTCGCTCCTTGCAGTTGATCAAATAAGTCTTCTACCCTAGGCAAAGGATACTTATTCTGAATTATGAGCTTATTCAATTGTCTATAGTCTATACACAGTCGAACAGATCCATTTTTCTTCCTAACAAATAATACATGTGCGCCCTATGAAGAAAAACTTGGTCCTATAAATTCTTTATCCAACAGTTCTTGCAATTGCACTTTCAACTCCTTTTACTCTACCGGAGCCATCCTATACAGTGCTTGTGATATAAGAGCAGTTCCAGGTATGAGTTTAATTTCAAATTCTATTTCTCTCTCAGGTGGCAAACCTGGTAAATCTTCCAGAAATACATCCTCAAACTCATTCACCACTAGTAGTTCTTTCAATTTTAAACCTCCTTTTTTATCCTCCACAACAAATGCTATATACGTTTTATACCCTTTCCTCAAGTATTTCATAGTTATCATTGCTGATATAACCTTAATAGGAGTCTTCGTATTTTCTTCAACAAACGTTATCTTTTATTTATTCTCTTTCTCAAATTCTATCTGCCCAGTATATTAGTTCACATTTACTCGGTAATGACTTAACCCATCCATTCTGAGTATAGCATCAAACTCACCAATGGATAAGGGTATAAAATTCCACCTCATTTCACCCTCATTAATCTTTATCGAGACATCTTTATATACATTTTTACAAACTACACTCATTCCTATAAGCATGCTCATAATTACAGGTTCATTCAATTCACTTATCTCAAGCTTATCATGCATCACATAAGTCAATAATATGAATGAAAATATAGCACTTGAGTCAACCAGTTTGCGTGCTAGCTTATTATTGATGTGAGATTTGCCCCGATATTACATTCGGTGACTCCTCAGCCTCTCGCTTTGTAACAGCATACACTCTAGCCCACTGCACACCGCTAGCTACTGCACTCAATTCTCCTGGTTGGTTCCTAAAGAGTTCTGTCACACCAACTCTTTCTCTGGGAACAGCCACAGGTCTTCCTATCCTACACGACCTCCCACCTTTTTGATTATGAGGAATGTGAGATGCTTGCATTGATGATTCTCCTGAATATGCCTTTATGCAATTTCTTACATAATGTCTGATTTTATTGCATCAGTAGCATCTGATCTCTCCTTAGTTACATCTTTCTGTATGATTCTTTTTACACACGTTGCACCAAGGTAACTTATCCCTACCTAGTATTCCACTTTCTATACCCATCTTTCCAGGTGGTATTGCTAGTTGTTTCACTGATGTCTGACTTCTTTGAGGTCTATTTCCATCTCCCAATCTCATATTGCTCCTAAAGTATGGAGAGAACCTCGATCTCCTATTCCCATTTCCTCTCCAAGATTATCATGATGGTTCAGTTTATTGATTAGGCTTGGTTTGGGTTGAAGCTTCTAATTCCTTATCCAGCTTTTCCTGCTCCATTTCTTTTTCAACCCAGCTTCTAAATATAGTTATAGTATACAAATTCAATTTTCCTCTCAAGGATATATGCAATCTTTTTCAAAATTTCTCACTCTTCCTTTCCTCCGTAGGATATATATCCTTCGCATACTTGTACAGATCCTCAAATTTATCAACATATTCTCAGACCGTCATTGATCCTTATACTAAGTTGATAAATACAGCTAATCTCTCCTTCTAATAATTTTCTGTCAAGTATTCCCTATGAAATTCCTTCTAGAATACTTGCTAAGTCAAAACTTCACCGTACAAGTTTTGAATTCTGGTCAGCCAATTGTCCACTTTATCAAACATTAGGCCATAAACATTGCTTATCTTCTCCTTATTGCTAAGTTGTAATGTCATAAAAGCCTTCTTTACCGTCTTAATCCACTTGTCAGCTTGTATTAGATCCAATATACCGTAGAAATCATAAGCTTCATATTTCTTCGCATGTTCAATTAGATCTCCCGGTCTCTTATACTTTTTTTATCCTTCTCAGCCATCATAGTCGCCATAGTACGTGTGAATTCTATAGCATCCACATGCATTATTGGTCATATTGGATTGTTAACCGCATTCTCCTACATCAGCGGTGGTGGTGGTCCATTACGTGCTCTCCACGATATGTTAAAATTCAGCATTGGAGCATTAGGTATCGAACTGCCTTATTTGCTCCCCGCATCAATTCCTCACATATCATCTCCTTTATTACCAATAAAAGCTACTGATGAAGGTAATTCTCGTAGTCGATTCCTATCCACGCTTTCCTCTCTTTCTACTAGATTCATTATATCAACCTGGTCACCTCGGCCTCTACCTCTACCTCTACCTTTACCACATATACCTATTTCACCTCCTCTAGTTCTTGCCTGTGAATTCAAAATCAATCCACTTTAGCGATCCTAACCATTGAGTATTAAATTATCAACTAGCATCCATTTAATAAACATATTCCTTAATTTCACAGAGTTCACTTAAATTTTCAAAATCTATCAGATCTATCAAAATCTAAACTTTTTAAATGTAAGCTTTCAAATCTAAGTTTTAAACCTAAGTTTTCAAATGTAGGATTTGATATTAAAAATTGTGACACCTCTCCCCACCGACACCCTGTCGGACAGTACCGATACTCTAGCTACTTCACCTGAGACACCGACGTGGAGAGGCGTCACTTCTGTATTACCATCCAGCCAATAACACTATCCAACAAATTCTATAACATTCCATCATACGTAAATAAAATTATTAAAAATATTCATCCAGACAAAAGCAAGAATGATGGCAAGCTAAAATATATAGCTGATATAGTATATAATAAAATAGTGTATTACAAGAGGGCTATTATTAAATGGGTTATCCTAAATATATATAAATGTACATTAAAAAGAAGGGATAAACCTATCTACTCTAACACACACAAGATCGGTCTAGACCTAGGGAGTACTGTCATAACTATAAAAAAAGGAACAGTTACTCCCTATCACAAGTCTTATCTCAAAATAAGAAGAAAATGGTCCGGACGAAAACTAAGTCCAGGTCAAAGAGAACCGAACTCCTAAGGTAGTAACGTGCATTACCATGATAATTGTTAAGCACCCATCGGTAAAATCCTCTCTCTCTCTCTCTGTGTATGATAGTCAACTGCTATCGGCTCTAAAGCAACTCTGAAATATAGAACTACATCGACGTCATGGCATATAAAGAAATATACCTCCGTCTCCGGCCCATCTACTTCATACGTCATAGCGGTCCATATGATAGCCATACTATATACAATATTAATAAAGTCTATCCTATGCTGAAAAAAGAATAAAAATAGAGTGGTGAGTATTTTCTCAAGAAAATACCCAGTGAATGGACATACTACAACGTTGTCCCAAGGATCAATAGGAAATAACAATAATCCAGAAAATTTGAAAGTAATTCAAATTATAGCCATTGGGTTCATAAAATAACCCATAAAGATTGGACATAACTTATAATCAAATCACCAGAAATATTTATAATAACACTTTAAAGATCCGTTCTGGCTTACCGGAGGTTTTCTAATTACACAATTCAATCAACTTTCTTTTAAAATATCATTTTCATCACATACATAGCACAGTACAATACAACACATTTTGCTAAATATAAATAGGAACAGGTCAGGTTATTATCGATGTAGTGAGTACTAGTCAACACATCAAAGATCCAATCTAGGTATGCATACCGATCTATAACCACTCGGATTAGCCCCAAAGGCGTACAAGAATCTCGAGCGCTGTCCCAAAAATAGTTATTATAATTTCATAATTCAATTCCGTTAATTTCTCATTATACCCCAGGTACAAGAATATCAATCATGCGTAAGTTGTTGTGCTCCGGACACAGTCTTACATCTCACAAAATCTTACTGTACTTCAGGCACGGTCTTACTAAAACCACATTTCCTTGCTATGTACATGTGCTAAAAAATCATCCCATTTTCATAACCAATCATGTTTTCAATCAAATCAAAACTCTATATTATCTCGGGTAACATATACAATATAAATCAAGGTTAAAAACTGATAAAAAATAACTCAGATATCATTTTTAATCACTAAGGCATCAGCTTAGTGTAGAGGCACCACCCTTATAACCATTAAGGCGCCACCTTATCTTCTACTAAGGTGTCACCTTATAGCTTCAAATGGGCTGAGGCGTCGCCTTTGTGCATAAAGGCGCCACCTCTATACAATCAAGCATCGTATGATCCCCCAATAACGTTTTAATTTTTGAATTTTTTAAAAATAGCAACGAAAAATAATCCAAAACACCTAAAAATCAACCAAAAACAAGTATAGAGATTAAAGGATTGAAGAAAAGAAGTTCACTCACAGAAATACAGATTCCTTCTCTTCTTTCATTTCCTCAGGCACTGTCTCCTTCCTCTTTTTTTTCTTCCTTTCTTCCTCTGCGTCTTCTTTTTTATCTTCATCAAAGGCGGTTTACGCTAAATTATAATTTCGTCCCCCAACTTAACTTCTTTCAATTAAGTTATTTCTTTAAACTTATTTTTTTTACGATTTAGTCCTAACTCAAAATAACTTAAATTATTCGGATACAGGCATGACAAGTATTGATCAAAAGAAAGAAGACAACAATATTAAAGGGAAAAATAGAATCAAAGAATAAGAAATTAAATATAAAGAAGAAGAATTAATCAAGAAAATATCTCAGCACAGTATGAGACTAAGCTATGCAGATAAAACTAAAGAAAAATAAAAAAAGTGAACCCTTTATTCCAATCACTCATCATAGAAATAATTAATTTAAAAATTTTTTTACCTTAGTACAATATTTATTATAACCAAAATCTAATATACCATGGATTAATTTGGTATTTTGGAGAAATTTTAATAAAGCAGTTATATATCATGCAACTAATCTAGATACAGTATAAAATTTTTATGATTATGGACTTCTACATTGAATTTATCTCAGTATTAATTATGAAGAAATTAGTAAGTTACCAACTTCTATCCAGCAAGCAGCAAAAAGATTTCAGAATTTAGTCAAGACTAAGCAGATTTATATGAGATTTTATCAAACCATTTTTGAGTTCGGAAAGGACCAATCATAGTGTCAACCAATGACAGTATTAAAGTTTGGTACTACTCAAAATCCTTTAATAATAGAAGAACATGCAAAACTAATTATAGAAGATGAATTATGGGAAAGTATTTCACAGATAAAAGCAATTAGTATAAAAGTAATTTATGAAGAATTAAAAATGGTAATGGAATCCTGCCATTAGGAATACTACTTTGACAGTAGGAATCTTATCTATACCAAAGGTGGCCAAGAGCAGATGAATAGACCAAAAAAGATAGAAGTATGGTGTAGATTATTCTTATAAGGAAAAATAATGGCATCAGATGAAGCACGTAGATAATATTATAGATTGATGATGGTAGAAGAGAAACATTATTGTTCTTTCGGTAAAAAAAAATATTTTTATAACAGAAACATCATTAAAAAAACTTATACTTCCAATGAGATGGTGTCAATAAAGTAAAAAAAATATAAAGTAGTGGTTAATAATTTATAGTACAATAGTAGAAGATTAGAATATATAAAGTAGTAAATATTAGTAAAACATACTAAAATATTATAAGAAAATGTCATTATCTAGTACTAAAGATAAGAATAAAAGTAAAAGTATGATGGATCCTTAGGAGAGGCAACCAGTCATTATAACTTTTGTATCTATAAATAGAAGTATCATATTTATATCAAACTAGATCTCGAAAAACTACCAATAGAATTTCTATATTCTCAATTTATCTTTATGAGTATAAGCTCACTCTATGTAAGTTCTCTTTCTCTTTCTATTATTTGATCCTTAGTTTCAGTATATATATGATCTCGAAAAACTACCAATAAAATTTCTACATTCTCAATTTATCTTTATGAGTATAAGCTAACTCTATGTAAGTTCTCTTTCTCTTTGTAATCTATAAATAGAAGTTTTTAATTTGTATCAAACTAGATCTCCAAAAACTACCAATAAAATTTCTATATTCTCAATTTATCTTTGAGTATAAGCTAACTCTATGTAAGTTCTCTTTCTCTTTCTATTATTTGATCCTTAGTTTCAGTATATATATATATATATATATATGGTAGCAAGAGTCATTTCTCTTTTTGTTCGATGCAACGTACAATTTTCATAATTTTTGAGAACAAATGTTGAATCATTTTGTGATGGTGGAAGGTTCATGAACCTCAGCCATAATGGATTTAATTTGGATCGAAAAGCTTAGTGATGCTAATTTGTGCAAAAATAAGTGAAAATCCATACAAACTTACAATGCACACATTTTACAAACATCCATTGTCCGTGCATCCAATGCTTTCTCTTGTATTCTCTTTATCAATTATCATTTTTTTTTCTTTTCTCACTTGAAAAAGGTAATTCCATTAAAAATGTGTCAGGCATCCGATGCTTCAGTTTCAGAAAGGCTAAACTTTAGCCTTTTTATTGTGTTTAACTCTAAATACCTATACCCTAAATTGTTGACCCTTAGCTTTAGCTATTGCCAAATAAAAGTAAATTAGATTTTTTTTTCAAAAATTTCAAATTGTCTTTTATTACATTTTTTTTTAATCTCAGTTGATGCTAGTATTTTTTTAGGCTAATGATATTTTTAAAAAATTATTTTTTGCCGATTTATAATTTCATTAAAATTTTAAAATTTTTTACAATTCTAAGCTAATTTTACTTTTTAATTTTAATTGTTACCAACCTAATACAATTGATTCAATTTTTATTTTATATTAATGTAGCACTGTATAAATTAAAATCAATATCATTTTATTTTTATTTATATATTTAATTTCAGTTTTAAAAGTTGAAAAGATTATAGTGCTTATATTTTAAATATTTAAAAGTTATTCATTTTTAAAGTTAAAATTTAATTTAAATATAATTCATGTTATTTTAAATACGAATGTTAATTACCCTAAAAAAAATGCAAATGTTAATAATATTAATACTAAAAGAATGACATAGTGTTAATTTTATTTAAAATGATAATAATACTGATCATAACACATGTAATTAAAATTAGTTATATCGTATTGTTTAGAATTGCAATTAAAAGGTTAACTTATGTTAGAATTGTAAAGTTAAAAAGATTTGGATAAATTGCAAAAAACACAAAAAAAAAAAAAAGATTTTTTTTTTTGTCTTCGACTTTTTTTTTTCTTCCAATGCAAATAATAAATAATTTATTTCTAATCATATGATTAATTATTTTAATTATTATTATTTATCTGTTATTATTGTTATTAATTATTATTATTATATTTTTCAATCAATTTTAAACTAAGTTATTATATAAATTATAGTCAAAGAGAATTTAACTTAATAAGTTTGAGATAAGGAAATGACTCTCCTCAAATTCACTCTTTTTCAAGCATTTTCAAATTCATGTTGGATTAAAAACACTTTGTTAAAAATTAATACATTTATCAAAGATAAGACTAAAAAATTTCTTTACGACCAAAATTAATTAAAAATTTAAAAATAATTAATTTTGAAAGAAGCATTACATTAAAATATAAAAATATTTATATTAGAGGCTCCCATCCTTCCGCCCCTACCAATTGACTATATTTATTTTTAAAAATAAGAATGTAAAAACTTATTTTCTTTTACACATTAACATTTATCACTATTTTATATTATAATTATAATATATTAGCTTTTTATAATATTTTTTTCATAAATTAGTATATATAAAAATTAAAACATAATTTACTTTTAAAATAAAAAAATATTTAATTATTTTTGCACATTAACACTCACACATTAGTGATTAATTTGAATAAACTTGATAAAAAAAAAAGTTATCCAAATTCACCCAATAAAAATTAAGAAAATGAAGGGCAATGAGGCAATGAAACTTCTTCTTCAATCTTCACCGAAATGGGGCCATACAAATACGATACAAATAACAAGCAACAACTCCACTCACATCACCAAGTCTTGGATCCACCAATGTCATGTTGTCCTCGTCCATTTCAATATAGTTAACAGCTTAACCATTTTTTTAACACATTTCAAATCTTATCTCCATGATTTCATATATATAAAAATTCATGTTGGTGGAATGGACTGCCTCAATTTACATGCTCTTTAGTTCATACATACCTTGCTCAAGCCCTTCAATCTAACGGTCGTAAATTTGCAAAATATACAAACCGTAAATTAATATATATTTTATTTAATTATTTAAAATATGAATAACTAAAAAAAAATTCAAATATATTAATTAAATATTTTAATAAATAAGAGTTATAAATTATTTTTAGAAAATGGGAATTAACTTTTTTAAAAAATTTTAACTATATATTTTTTTATAAAAAAAATCTAAATAATTTTTATAAAATAAGAACTTACTTTCTTTAAATTTTAACTTCACTCTTTTATAAAAATATTACATCTTACATGTCACAAATCTAATTTAATACTCATATATATATATTGAAGGATGAAGTTCATGCAACAACCAAAACAAGCGGAATTTTAATAATTTTAATTGCATGCAACTCTTACATCACACATGAACTACATCAAGCCCAAAATCACATCACAAAATACTTACATGACCAAAACATGCATTAAGAATAATATTTCAACAACAAACAACCAAGTCATGCCATCAAATCACAAGACCTCTCAACTAAGAGTTTGGTAATACTTATAAAACTCCTAAGTTGGTAGTACACTTGACAAGCTTTGGTTAATATTGATCTACAAGCTCCAAGCTCCCCAAGTGTAAAGCCTCTAGCTTGAAACACACAAGTTGTACAAGGAAGATCTTCAAGGTTGGTGAATCTCTACCCACAAGCTTCTCTTTTTGATCTAAGAGCTTGTTAGAGTCACTCCAAGCTTGAATGTATGGAACAAGGATGCAACCTCCAATGGATGATGGACTTGAACTTGTACAACTCTTGTACACCAATGGCCTTGACTTGAAAGCACACAACTCTTGTGTATATTTGAATTCTCTACACTTGAAGAAGAAGGAAGAAGACACTCTTAATTTTTTTTTCTTTTTGTAAGAATATCCAATTTGCTTTCAAATGTGCATAAGCATTAGTTAGTTGGTTGTCTTTATACACTCCTTTAACTATCAACATAAACAATTTGATAATAGTTTGAGTATCTCATACTCAAGCCACATACATTGCCATAGCTTGAGTGTCTCACACTCAAGCTACATGCATTTGATAGATTGAGTATCTCACACCTTATCTATATGCATGGCTTTGCTTTTCAAGTGAGTGGCTTGTGTTTGGTTACATGGATAACTTTAGCCTTAATAACATTAACTATTAATGGATATGGACTAAGGTTATGGGTATATGGGCTTCTCTACACTTAGAGAAGGCCCACTCCATACCAAAAAGACAACCAATAGGCTTATTTAAACTCTCTAAACAAAGCTCATCCTAAGTCCATCTCTATTAATATAAATTGTCAATCTCTTAGCCCATATATAAATAAACTTGGCGGCAAATATTAATTTAGTCCTTGAACTTAATATCACATATTAAATTAAGTCCAAATTAATATTTATTAATTACAATAAAGTCCCAATGTTTGAATTTAGATTTCGGGATATGCTAGATCCCCGCATACGCATAAATCCAATTCAATTAAACTCTTTAATTA
>CATIWO010242872.1:0-11629 GCA_949673435.1 Macaranga tanarius | reverse complement strand
TATTTTGTGTTATGGTTTTCTATTTAGGTTCCACACTTCAGCATAGGGTTGGTCTTGTGAACCAAAGTTATTCGATTGGATATGTAATTTACAATTCTCCTTATCTACTTCTTTTCATTTAATCACTTGTGCTATAAAGCTTAATTTTTTTTGGGTTATCAAAGTGTTCCTTTTCATAACAATTATACTAACTTGGTAATGAATAAGCCATGAAAATTCACCCTTGCAAAAGTACTTATTCATTGATAATAATAGATACAACATACACAAAAATGGGGAACCTAACATACTTCATTACAAATACATCATACACATACATATTACAAAAGAAGCTCCCCCATCATTTTCTTACATTTACTAACAGCTGCCCATCATTTACAAAAAGATTACATGTTCTTAAATGCACAAACTTCATATCCCCATCAGTTATTTATATGACATAAAAGAACCAGAAGAAACACAAGCATTAAACTTGACGAAATAACACAAGCTGCCAGCAAAATCCTCACATTACCAAGTCCGGCGTCATATGATTTAATTTTCCCATTCAATCTTCTGTTTTCATTCTGCAAAATCATCAAATCATCTCTCAATTCATTTAACATAGCTACAGTTATGTTGTTGATACTGCTCTTTTGCCTATACTGAGGACTTGTATTTCCTACAGTAGGGCTTGTAGGAAATGTAGCTGCTGGCCGACACCAACTAAGGAATCTTGTGCAGTTTCCATTTACACAGTAGTAGTATAATTTGTGCTTGTTCCTCTCATTCTCACAGATCTTGATCCCAACTCTCTTTCCACAACCACAGTTCATATTCAAGTACCTCCCTTCCCAAACACTATCACCAGTTGCACTTGATTCAGACATCTTTCTGTGTAAAATAATTCAACAACCCTAATTTCTTACTGTTGGTAATGGCGTTAGAAGTGGGTGGTGGAAAATAGGAGAAGGAGGGAACAAACCTCTTATTTATATTAACTACCGTTATGCCCTAAGGATAATTTTGGATTTACAAAAAAAAATTATACCTCTCACATCATTTTCGAGAACAAATTGACGCTGTTTCCACCAAAATCCTAACGGAAGGGGTTTTTAGTATACGGGAACAAACCTGAGGGGGTTAGTAGTTAACTTTTACAAATGCAGGGACAGACTAGTGTGATAGTACAAACCTCAGGGGGGTGATCGTAATTGACCCTTCTAAATTCCAAGAATTCGGCCAAGGCATATTTATAGTCTTTACAAGGTTTTCCTTAATGAATAAGGAAAACTAATAAGCCCTAAACACAAAAATAGGAAACTAATTTAATTATATCTCAAATGGGAATTCCAGCCATACTTCCTATTTTACGAATAGTACTAATTAAACTAACTAAAACTAATGAGCTCTTTAAAATAACAATTCAACCAGCCTATTACAAAAGTGGGCCATTACATACTTAATTAAACCCTTTAGTAACTTGGACTTAAATTATATTATATTGAACTTGAGCTGCACTTGATCCAAAGTTTTGGTGTCCTTGTAAGCCTTTACTAGTTGAATTTACTAAGCCTTAAGATAATGGATTAAGCTTCTTAGCTCAAGACCTTGTTATAGGAACTTGAGGCATGCTAATTGAACTAGAAACTTCTTGAGTTTAATCTTTGGAACTTGGTGTGTAGGCTGTTCCATAACACTCTAACACCACTTGAAGGGACAAGATTCAAAGCAATCAAAATCAAGCGGAATTTCAAAATTTTGATTACATGCAACTCTTGCATCAACACTATAATCTTACCTAGCCCAAGATCACATCACAAGCAAACATACATAGCCAAAACTTACATAATGGACAACATTTCAAATCAACAACCAAGTCATATCATCAAGTCACAAAGCCTAACAACTAAGAGTTTAGTAACACTTACAAAACTCCTAAGTATGTAGCACACTCGAAAAGATTTGGTTGTTGTGATCCACATGCTCCAAGCTCCCCAAATGTGAAGCCTCTAGCTTGAAACACATAAGTTATGCAAGGAATATCTTCAAGGGTGATGGAATACTACCTATAAGCCTCTCTTCTTTGACCCAAGATGTTTGTTAGAACTCCTCCAAGCTTGAATGTGTATGACTAAGTAATAAGCTTCAATGGATATCAATGATAGATGTAGACTTGTACAACTCTTATAAAACAATGGCCTTTAACTTGAGAGTGCACAAAACTTGTGATATTTTCTATTCTCTACATTTATAAGAAGAAGGAAGAAGATGATATATCAACCCTTTTCTCTCTTTTGTAAGAATATTAAAACCTCTCTCAAATGTGCATTAGTGTATTGTCTCTACACCACCCACTAACTTAAAGACATCTATTTGATAATAGCTTGAGTGTTTCACATTCTAAATATATGCATGGATAGCTTCATATCATAAGTGGGATTAGTTTAGTTACAAGGATAACCTTAGCCTTTGACTTCATTAACCCTTAATGAGTTGGGCTAAGGTTATAGGCTTGTTTAACACTTAAACAAGGCCCACACCAAACTAAATAAGACAACTCATAGGCTCCTTTAAACTCTTTAAACAAAGCCCAACTTTAATCCATCATTAATAATTCATATGGTCCATCTCATGGCCCATATCCATTCTACCATTTGGAGGCAAATATTAATTTAGTCCTTGAACTTAATCAAGTCCAAATTAATATTTATTTAATTACAATTAGTCCCAACCTTTGAATTTAGATTTCAGGATATGCTAGATCCCCACACATGTGCAAATCCAAGTTAATTAATTTAATTAATTAAATAAACTTTTTAATTAATAATTAAATCAATAATTATCTTCATTTGTTCAACTCTTATGTGTGTGACTTACTAGGTTCAAGTCTAAATGGCAATGGAAAATAATATTAACACCTAATATTATGGAAATACCTTTTTATGCTAAATGTGAAAATCTCAATTAATCACACTTAGTTCTCATAAGTCGTGAGTGACCCCTAGCATAGATATCATGACTACCTAATTAGAAATGAATGTTATATGTAGATCCACAAGAACCATAGAACATAATTACCGTGCACTAAATGTCCCTTCATTATAAGATCCTGATATCAGCTAATGTTACGATTTAGTCAAACTCTAATTGCCTCAATCATATGACCTCATCTTTAGTTCAATTCTCAATAAAACATGACTACTACTAGAAACTCTTTTCTAGCACCGAAACTCATTTCGAGTAAGTCAAGTTTGACCTGGCCAGGTACTTATTCATCAAGAATAACTTAGATAGCATAGGATATTGTCCCGGTTCACTGCAGGTAATGAATTCCATCTTGGCCGATCACTTATCCCTACATACAACCAACTAAAGCCACCACACGCTATATACCCATACGTGGCTAGCACAGGTATGTAAGCAGTAACAAACTCTAACCAACCATATTTGGATAACCGTGTCACATCAGGTCAAAGGACCATATGCACCATTATGTCTAAGATTGTGATTGTTGACAAACAATGAATTTCCATGCAATCATAAATCTTACGTCACAGTTCGATCCACCCATCATATGAGTATCCACATGTCTATTTTGATATCTCATATCAAGTAGCATGAGACTTACTACCTCTCACTATCGATATCACATACCGATCAAGGAAAATAGATAGAGGTGATAGTCTAGGGATTAATACTACCCTTATATTAATCTAACGACTATGAACATTTATAGTATATGTACCAAATGAGTTTGTCACTCATATTATCAACTCTTGACAATAAACTCATTCAATATAATACTAAAGGGTAAATATTCAAATAAACTTAACACTTAAATTAAATGAATATATTATTGCCATGGAAATAAAAGTAAAATGTCAACATACAAGAATGGCCCTAGGGCACATCTATACTAATACTAGATTTACATTTTTTGAACCTTTTTCTCTTTTTGATGTTTTTATTAAGACCAAAAAGTGTTGTACTCATTAATCCCTTTATCCCAATTTTCTACTTTTGTAATGTATGGTTATATATTATTGTGTTCGTTGTGAATGTTGCTTATGTTGTAGAGGCTTGCATATATTTACCATCATTAAATTGAAACGAGTGATGCGACAAGCAAGTAAGTTGTGTACAATGAGAAATGGTCAAGTAGAAATCTCTCTCCGAACTTAAAATCTCTAATAAAGGGAGGCAGATTTTGCATAGTTTAGGATTTGTTTCTCAATTCCCGAGTGATCTAGTGGCAACTCCAAAATAGAAACATTAGCTTCCTCCCTAATGCTATCATATTGACCCTTTTTCGACTAATTGCAAGGCTGTCCCCCAAACAGAACGATCACAGTTTGGCAACTCCCCTAGGTACTTTAGAGGAGTGAGTTTTGAAATTGGTTGATTCTTGTTATACTCACTTATTCTATTTTCTTTCATAACAACATATTGTATTTGCACAACACCTCTCACACATACACCCTTGCTCCCCAAATAGCCAATAATATTAGACTAGGATCTCCCTTGATTCCACTCAAGTCCTAGGGTGAGTAGTCTAGTATTGTTACCTTTAGCCTTTACATGGTTCAAAAGAGCTACTGGGATCATCTAACTAGGCCCAGTTCCTAAGTCCATAATGGGGGCAATTTTTCTCGAGTAGGTAAAAAATGTCGGGCCTACTTGACTAGGGCCTGTAACCCAAGTCCATAATGGGGGGCATCTCTGTAAAGAAAACCTTAGCCTTTCACCTTGACAGCCCATGTAAATAAACCACTAGTAACTTTCCCTAGGGTCCCACTTGGTTTTTTGCATGTTATCTTGTTAAAACTCTACTCGTTTATTTAGACAGTCCCTCAATGATGTCTTCTCCTTTATGATTATTATCCATTTATGCTAGGTTGTTAAAATTGTATGAAATGCACATGATGGTATATATTGTGATGCTTGCAAACCTTGTATGCCCATGCATGTGAGGAACATGAAAATTGCGCATAACCTGACATCATCGTGTTACTTGTGTAGACCTTTCAATACTACTACATTATGCTAATAATCCCTTAGGATACTTATCATTTTTTCCTTTCCAAACAAGGTGGTAAGGTTGAGGTTTTCAGTTTAGATCATGTTATTTTTTTCAAAAAGTAACAAATGATTCGCTAAATGGAAAAAATCATGTGTACCCTATTTTAATCATGTTATGCCAACTGAAAATGCCAAATTAATTTCCCACTGTGTTAACATGGGCTATATAGAATTCACACATAACTCCACAACCTACCCAATCAGTTCAGACTATTCATGCGAGCAAAATGCAGTCCAAATGTTCACTACTATATATACTTGCATTTTGACTTCGTACAGTTTGTATGAATATCACATGATTGCAATTTGGTACACATGCTTTGACCATAAGCACCCACTAGTTTCCCTTTTATACAGATTAGCATTGCCTAAAGTTGAGTGCTTATCCGAAGTTCCCCCTTAACTGAGGATTAAACTAACCCATGATATAGACTATACCACGTGGAGAAATAAGGTTGGAAAGGAGTTTTTGCCTCTGTTTCATTGTTTATTTTGAAGGTCAATACTAACCCTATTTTTCTTTTCCTAACTGATTCTCTTTTTTTATTTTAGCCATTCTTTCATGCATCATACATAAATATAACTACATCATCCTTAACTCTATTTTTTTTAGCCATTCCGCATTTTGAATAATATCCTATATAAGCATGATATGCATACATGCTAACCCTATTGTTACGCAACTTAAAACATAGCATGCATGTATGATATCTTTTCTTTCATGTTAACCCATTCCGGCTTTATGTACTAACCCTTCTCTTTTATTCAATTTATCCTCTTCATGCATACATGTGGAATATGTTGCTAACTCGCATTTTCACAACCATATCACATTTTTAATAAGGTCCTGCATGAACATGCTATACATACATGACCATAATCTTTTATAGTACATGACATGCATTCACGACATCTTTGCTCTTTATGCCAGCCTCATTCTATTGTATGACATTACAAGCATACACTTTATATTAATTGCACTAACTACATCATTTTATAATCACAACCATTAGAAACATCCCCCAAAAGGAGAGTTAGCAATAGCTAGTGTCACACCACATCTCACGTAGCCTGAGGTGGGCAGCTAGTATCTCATCTCATCTCACACAACTCGAGATGGATACTAGAACTTACTTTCTAGTTATCTTTAACAAGTCCTTAAATAAACTTAATATATAACATTGAATAAAAGTTTATTAGACAAATTTACTTTGATAACATTAGTTAAGAATAAGTTAACAATAACTCAATTTGAAGTTTAGTTTATGGAATACATTTTTGACAGTTATACAATTAAAGTAAACAAAATCTTGGCCACCAAGATGACGACAGCATTACTACAAAATCATTAGGCCAACCTTGTACATCACTTCTATAAAACTCTCTAGATCCAAAAGATTCTCTACCAAGCCCTGCTATTTGAAAAACTTTAGAAAACAAAGTAAAATAGTACAAAAATACTTAGTGAATAAATGTTACAAGCATAAAACAATTTAGTCAATTTCAACACAATAAACTCTTGAATAAGAAAACTAAAGCATTTAGAATTAAGATTATATTTCAATTGAAAAATCAACTCCATTCTTGCTTTTAACTTATTTAAAGCTTAATCAAACAATACACATTCTTTTGTAACATCCATACAAAATTCCTTTTGTATCAACCATCCCTGCAATGAGCATCATAAACTGGCCATAATATACAGGCAATCAAAAACTCACTCTTTAAGCACACTTGACGGCTAACCCTTCGACTACATTAGCACAGTACGACCCTTATCCCTTCACCATCCTGTAATCAAGTGCCCTATTCTCTATTGTGCAATAGCAACCATCATAATTTTAAATGTTCATATATCATCTCAGCACATTCACACATCTCACAAAGGTTGGTAATACATAAAATCAAATACCACTTCAATAAAATACTTATTCAAAACATTGCTATCATATTAGTGGTTCAACAAGGCATTCAAAATCAAACCATCTTTCAATATAATTTCAAAGAACAAAACTAAGTTGATTATAAATTCAATTAAATCATCATATAAATAAAATAATGTCAAATTAGATTACAAGACAAAATCATAAAGTAGTAACACATTGAACTAGTGAACTTGAAACCATTATTGATTCAAAGTTTGAATCTTTATCAAGTAATTCAAGTAGTAACAAGGCTGAATTGAAAAAATTCAAAAAATTCAATTTGGATTCATAAAACAACATTGAAATGCTAATTTTATTGCCAATATAAGAAGAGTCAAAGGGCATGAACATCTACTAACCAAAATAACTTATAAACACACTCAACCGGCTTCATAAAACCATTAAGTTAGCACCAACACCTTCCTTTCCCTTTATATCACCTATTACATAAACTTTCATGTATAATTCATCAATATAACTGGCCTATATTCTGACCTAATTATACAACCCCCAATTGAAATGCAAAATATACAATTCAACCAAATCCTATAAGTCTATCTCTATTATCATGATAGGACTGGTTTTAGGGTTAACTTAAAAAATATATTGTGAGTTGTAGAAAAGGAATTTAAAGCTCAAATTCTACACACTCTAATATAGATTATCTAGTATATATTGTTAACATTTCACCTCAATTGGATAACCACAAAAATAGTTATAAGTAGCTAAATATAACTAATTTGGAAGAATGAGCCATGTACAACCTTATTAGACCATACTATAAGCATAATCAGCTCTAATGTAAAACTATATAGCTGTAGGAAACTCTTTAAAATTTTTCCAAAGGCAAACCAAACTCAATTTAGAGATTCCTAGCTCAAGATAGGAAAGAAATATAGAGACCTAAATTAGCTTACACTTAGTTCCATTATTATAAAGTTGCAGTCTTCTGTGATAAGTTTGAAATATTTCATAGAATGATAGAAAAAGAATTTGAAAGTCAAATTTTGATATACCTCAGAGATATTATTCTAGTATACCCTGTAAGAATTTTATCTTAATTGAATAATTATATAAAAAAGTTATAGATAGTTGAATATAACTAGCTCAAACTATTTTGGCAGACTAAGCAACTAAAAGTATGATCCTATTCAACTAATTTCAATGTAAAATCAGCTTCAGCTTAAAGCTACAAACCTTTTATACACTCTGTAAGGTTTTACTAGAAATAAACTACATCTAATTTGAAGATGTATAGCTTAAGATATGGTCAAAACTCTGAGACAAAAAATTTAGAATTTCAAACCCAAAAATGGCAACTTGCAAACCCTAACTCAAATCAACTAAAACTCTTAAAATATTTATCAATTGAACCTCTAGAGTCCTTAAGGATGATGAATGTTGGTCTAAAATTAATTTAAACCTTCATATTAAGCTTGCAAAAAATAAGCACCACTTAGAGAATTAGGTAATTCTCTCTAACCTCTTTCTTTTCTTTTTCACCTAAATGTATGTTTCTTATGTTTTTCCTTTAATTCATACTTTAATCACATCCATATCTATTTTAAAGCTAAAGAAGATCATTGTAGACTTATTTTTGGATAGGCTAAAATACCAAATACCCCTTTAGACCCTTAATGAATTGGTTAAGTTACCTATAAACCCTCAAACTTTTAATTATTTCATTTAAGTCATTTATTCTTTTCAGTTGAGTCCACACTTTTCCTTCACACTTACGGCCATATCTTTTACTTCAATTTCACTTTGTATTATTTATTCCCACTTAATTTTACTTAATTTGAGTGTCATCAAAATGCAAAAGTTCTCACTCTTTAACCAGATACTTGAAGGAAGTGTGGATTATACAACAACTAAAAATGCAGAATTTTAACATTTTTGATTGCATGCAACACTTGCATCACACATGAACCATATCCATGCCTATAGATCATATCACATGATAAATACATAGCTAAACATGCATCTAGGACAACGTCACACATTAACAAACAACCAAGTCATGCATTCATAATACAAGATCTAGCAACTAAGGGTTTGGTAACACGTATAAAACTCCAAGTTGGTAGCACACTTGATAAGCTTTAGTTGATGTTGATCTACAAGCTCCTAGCTTCCCAAATGTGAAGCCTCTAGCTTGAAACACATAAGTTGCACAAAGATGATCTTCAAGGATGTTGAAGCTCTACCCACAAGCCTCTCTTATTTTTGACCCAAGAGCTTGTCAGAGCCACTCCAAGCTTAAATGTATGGAACAAGGATGCAACCTCCAATGGATGATGGACTTTGAACTTGTACAACTCTTGTACAATAATGGCTTTAACTTGAAAGCATACAACTCTTATGTATATTTGAATTCTCTACACTTGAAGAAGAAGAAGGAAGTAGACACTCTTAATCCTTTTCCCCCTTTTGTAAGAATATCAAATTTGCTCTCAAATGTGCATTAGTATAAGTTGGCTTACTTGTCTCTACACACTCCACTAACTATCAACATAAACAATTTGTTAATAGCTTGAGTATCTCATACTCAATCCACATGCATTACCATAGTTTGAGTGTCTCATACTCAAGCTACATGCATTGATATAGTTTGAGTATCTCATACCCAAGCTATATATATTGCTATATATTGAGTGTCTCACACTCAATCTATATGAATGGCTTTGCTTTTAAGGTGAGTGGGTTGTGTTTGGTTATATGGATAACCTTAGCCATGATATCATTAACACTTAATGGATATGGGCTAATGTTATGGGCATATGGGCTTTTCTACACTTAGAGAAGGCCCACTCCATACCAAAATAGACAACTTATGGGCTTATTCAAGCTCTTTAAATAAAGCCCTATCATAAGTTCATTTCAAGTCCATATTTATCAATATACATGGTCCATCTCATGGCCCATCTTAATCAATATACATGGTCCATCTCATGGTCCATCTCATTGGCCATCTTTATCAATATATATATGGTCCATCTCATGGCCCATCTCTAGATGCATTTGAAGGCAAATATTAATCTAGTCCTTGAACTTAATATCACATATTAAATCAATTCCAAATTAATATTTATTTAATTACAATTAAGTCCCAATTTTTGAATTTAGATTTCGGGATATGCTAGATCCCCACATACGTGCAATTCTAATTCAATTAATTAACTTCTTTAATTAATAATCAAATTAAAATTAATCTTTACAACTGCAACTCTTGTGACGAACCCGCTAGACGACCTGCTCTAGGAACCCGTTCATCATATGTTAAGAACCTCCAAGAATAGAACCACGAACCCTAAAGATTATGAACCCATGTATTTCTAACTTGAAAACCTAAGAACAAATTGATTTCTAAAGCGCAAGAATTGCTTAAATTAGATTATAGAGATTTATTGATCAAAGAATTAGAACCTAAAGAAAACTAAGTTCTTTAAACCCTAACCCTTAACACGCCACAAGGATAGATCAATTCCTTGATAAGTGGTTTATGCATTCAACAAGAATTCAAGAACTGGAGCAAATATGTAATGGAAAAACAACGTTAATTTATTCAATTCTAATCTCCTTAAAAATGCCCCAAAGTGTTGTTTTTATAATGTTCTAATAAAACCCTAATAATAATAATAAAGGAAATTACTAACTACTTAGCCACCAAGAATAAGGCTTAATAGTTAATAGCATAGTTCTGAACTAAAGAAGAGAATTCGGCCCATATACTAAGCCCACACTAATCTTCATGTATTTGGACTTGCAAAAATTTAACAAAGCCCATTCAGTTGTGCCTTCACATGGGCTAGACCTAACATGAGCAATTGGACTTCCTTGATTAGCCCAATCTTGCATATAGCCAATTAAGGCCTCTTGGAGCTTCTTGGACCTTGACCTTGTAATTGGGCCTTGTGGCATGCTTAATGGATCCTTAGCTTTATCTTTGGTTTTCGTGTTGTCCTCTTCATCAAGCCCATCCAAGCTATCACTGATGCAAAGCCCATCACCATCTTCAAGCTTGATCATGTCCATATCATCACTACAATCCTCCAATTATGGTATCTCCTCATCATCATGATCACTATCCTCACTTGCTGTTTCAATCTCACCATGCTCTCTAGCCACCATTGTTGGCTTATTGGGACATTAGGAAGCAATGTGTCCATGCCCCAAGCATTTGAAACACTTGATGTCTCTAGTCTTTTCTTTGTTGATTTCGAGTTTCAATGTCTCCTTGCTGCCCGAAATGCCTTTGCTCTTGTTATCATTGGAAACAGCCTTGCTATCAACTTGTTTACCTCCTTTCCATGAGTTAGACCAATTTGGCCTACTATTGGAAGCACTCTTATATTCGAACTTTGCTGCCCCTTTAGGTTTTAGTTGCTTTTTCACCTTAATTGCAAGGTGCACTAACTCCTCAAGCTCCATATAATGTTGCAACTCCACCCTATCAGCAATCTCCTTGTTAAGCCCACCAATGAAACGTGCCATGGTAGCTTTCCTATCCTCCTCCAAATCCAACCTAGTCATAAGCATCTCCATCTCCTTATGGTAATCCTCAACACTCTTTGTACCTTGTCTCAAAATTTGGAGCCTTTGATGTAACTCCCTATGATAATGCCTAGGTACAAAACGCCTCC
>CATIWO010242870.1:0-18183 GCA_949673435.1 Macaranga tanarius | reverse complement strand
TTTATGGTTAATTTCATTTGATTATTTGTTATTGTGAAACATTTTTAATTAATTTTAGATTTTATTTTAATTTTGATTAATCTAGATAGAATTTAATTGTTGGTTATTTTTATTTTGTACTAACTTTTATATTTTTTGTAGGTTATTTGCTTTTTGGAGATTTAATTTATAATTTGTTTTACAGGCCTAAATATAAAATAGCCCACGGGCTATTTTTAATTGTTTAAGTTGTGATTTGTTTATAATGAGTTGTAATTCATTTCTCTTCCCTCATTTATTTATGTGCTTTTATTTTTTGTTGTTTTTATCATTATTTTTGATATTTATTGTGAATTGTGATTATGTATGTGAATGTATGGATCAATATCCAACATTGCATGAAAATGGACTAATAATCAAATTCGGGCTAAAATATAAAATTTGGAGATTGATTGAGGCCCATTTGCATGTAATCAAATGAATGATTAAGTAATTAAAAATGATAAAATATAAAACACAAATGGAGGCCGATCGCAAGGTCGGGTGGGCCATTCAAAAGCCCATACCCAGTTTCCGAACCCAATCTCTGAGGACGGCTGCTAGGCTCCCTCTGTGGGATCCAGTTGCTGTAAAAGTGTTCCCGGATTTCACCCGGGTGGCGACTCCATTCTCCAACCTAAGCCTATCAAGGCCCAAAGTTGTATTTCTAGTGGGCCCTGAGCCCGCACAGTGTCGTGGTCACCGAACACTTGGGCGCGCGCTAAACCCCGCCTACAGTATTGGTACTTTAAAATTGAAAATAGATTTTCATTAAAAAAGAAAAGAAAGAATATCCTATTAGGATTTGGTATACTTGCCGACTGCAGAGCTAAACCTGGAGTCGGTTTAATGAAATTCTGGAATGCTACGAGAATGGGAATTCCTTAGCGACCAAACAACACCCCTTTTCATCCACCAATTCCGTGTAGATATACACCACTATCATAAAACACGTGGCGTGAAAAAAAATATAATCCGGTCAAAACACTAAACTACAAATCCAGAACCTTCCCACCGCATAACAGCCGTAGATTGGCATCACGCATTTATCATATCTTAAGCCAACTACTTTTATTTATTTATTTTTAAATATCGTGCAATCTCACCGTAGATTAATCATAACATTCATATCATCACAGCCGTCGGATCTATCCGGTTCCTTCTATAATTAGGGTTCCTATCTCCTAAATTAGCCAGCTGCTTCGTTAGGCGGTTTTGTGTTTACTATTTATAGATGTCTGGCGCCTTATTTCTTAGATCTGCTCTTCTAATTTGTTGTGCCGTATTCGATCTTTTAGGAAGCGAATTGTTCGTTTCTCGATCTATCCGCTGAGCACGGATTGGTTCGTGTTCGTTTCTCGATCTATCCGCTGAGCATGGATTGGTTCGTGTTCGTTTCTCTTGCTTTTGGAGAGATCTCAGTATCATGGATCTGCAACTTCTCATGATATATGAGCTATACATGAGCTAGATCTATGAAGGTCGAGGTATTTGAGCTTAAATCTATGGAGGTCGAGATGCAGATCTGCTGAATTTGCTCTTATAGAGGTAAAAGTAGCTGGATCTATGGAGATCGAGGTACAGATCTACTGAATTTGAACTTATACGAGCTTAAAGTAGCCGGATCTATGGAGGCTGAGGTACGTGAACCTCTGAATTTTTTTTAATTTCAATTTTTATTTCTCCTTTTTTTAATAGCTATATATTGATGGTTATTGAGGTTGCTTGTGTTCCTACAGGTTGAAGTTCCTTTTTTCATGAACTGAGGTTTTGGTTTCCGGATTATTGATTCAGTTGTTTGGATCTATCTAGCTGAGGTATTGATTCTGAATATTGGTTGGGTTTTTTTTTTTTTTTTGGTGTAGATCTTGTATTAGATTTGGATCTGTTTATTTCTGGTTGTTGATTTATGATATGTGTTGTTTAGATGTTGAGAGGAATGGTAAATCCTTTGATCGAGATCGTTGACGATGTGGTACTGTTGGATCTGAGGAGAGTCGATGCCTTCGCCTTCTAATATGACTAATATGACGATAAGTGTTTTGATATGCTGGCTCTCGTGAAGATTACTAGGCGACAGACATGGAGGAGTGGTTCGCGGTTATTTGATCTGATCTTATTATGTGAGTTCGTTTGATTATATTATTGATTGTTATCTGGCCTGTTGAGGTAAATATAATAATAATGATGATGATGACGACGTCATAGTAGAAGTAGGCTGATGGATGGAGTAGTTGCGTGAGCGTGGGGTTGATTTGATGGGGAAGATGTGCGGTGATTATCGGTATTTTATTTATGGCTGTTTGTCTCTCTCGACCTTTGCCATGGCAGGTGCGCTTGCATGGCAGGTCAAAAACGCTAATAAAATTTTATTTTTTTGGTTTGAGGGGGGAGATGGTACGGGAATAATTTTATTTTCTTATCCCGGCTCTCCCTCCTCTGCGTGTGTGCGTTTGCGTGGCTGGTCTCTCTCTCCCCCTCTTTCTCTCTCCATTATATCTCTTACTCTCATATCACTTCATACCGATCTCGATCTATCAATTCTGGATGGCTATTCAGTCAAGCATATGGCTATTCAGTCAAGCATCATATGCAACAAAAGGCAAACGAGGCAACAGATATTCAGGAATCAGAACTGCTCTTCATGAATTCTACAATGAAAGGTATAACACTTCAAATATTTAGATTTAGTGTATGCTGCTCACAGTTTAACAATTTAATCAGTACTATCCATTATATTATTTGTTTAACAATTTAATCATCATTATCCATTCATAATAATAATAATAATATAATCACACTATGCACTATGTCAGGCACCAAAGAAAAATACTCACGTCCAGGTCGTAATTTGTTGAAAAAATATAGTCCTATAGAAACAATTGTCAATTAATCAAACGCTAGTTAAATTTCTGCTGTTGGTAAAATTGTATGATTTTTTTTCTTGTATATCTTGATCAAAATCTAAAGCTAATTATATAGCTGATGCCCTTGTCATCACACACATGCACTGAAATAGTAATATCACTCACTTCAAACAAGAACAGCCGGTTGAAGCTGTAGTTTAAATTTAATTTTTAAGTCGTAGTATTCTGTGAAGTAGCCACCGTATATATGTCAAAAGGATTCAGCTGCTTTCTTTTTAAATGATTAGGGTCGGTAAAAGTTGCAAAATTATAAACACCTACCACAGATAAGACATTTAAATCCCATTTCCAGATGAGATATGTTCATATGTTCATGCATGTTCACCTAGCAAAATGTAGAATCGGAACATTTAAATAACTAGCAACTAACAACCTCAATTCTTGCTGTTATTACCGGCAATTCTCCATCTCTTTTTTTTAGAGCAACTAACAACCTCAAGTCATAGTGTTATCACTGGCAATTCTCTATTCTCCATTTTTTTTTAACATGTGATCTTATTTTTTGCTTTATATATTATCACAATTATTGCATGAAATTTTATTGCCAACTTTTGTTGGGAAAAAGTTTCCTAGTTAGTTGTGATTACAAGATTTAGCATGTGTAGTTTGGGATCCCTCCATTCTCAGTTTTTCTATTTTAGTCTGTTTGTGTGGTGGAGGGATTTCTTTGTTGCAAAAGGCCAATTGTGGTATTATTGTAGCATTAGTGGTTGCTACACCTTGGTGTAGAGATCTTGTTGTATTTAGGGAAAATTGCACTGGTGCACCTGTTCTTGCTTGGATTGCTGGTGACCTGCGTCAGATTGGTGGTGGTTATCTCCTGTAATCAAGTCCAAGGATGGCTCATATTGTGCTGGAGTATGGATTTGCACTTAAATACAAAAGGTGTGTGGTTGTGTAGATCTATATATTGTGGAGATTTGATTTTGCTGTTTGTATTTTTGTGTATCTAAGTTTGGTACTTCAAACTGAAGTGCAGAGATGTATGGGCCCTGTAATCAAGTATCGAGTGTCCAAGGATGGCTCACATTGTGCTGGAGTATGGATTTGCACTTAAATACAAAAGGTGTGTGGTTGTGTAGATCTATATATTGTGGATATTTTATTTTGCTGTTTGTATTTTTGTGTATCTAAGTTTGGTACTTAAAACTGAAGTGCAGAGATGTATGGGCCCTTTAAAGGAGGATTTCATTGTTGCTGTTGGTCGAGTTTGCTGCAGCATTGTTTTTGGAATTTAAATGGTAAGCAGTTTGAGTCTGTTTCTCAAGTTTTTACTGGTTTCTTTGGAATCTTCAAGACTTATTAACTTTGTTATCAATTTCAGTTGCAGGATTCAGGCTTGTGATCCTCATTTGGTATCATATGTTCTTGCATGCATGGTCCAAGATGCTCTTTGGCAATTATCTTCAGTTGACTGTCTGCAAGTTTCACGCACTAATTGCGAGTTCTTGTGTGTGACAACTGGTCATGATCGTTCACGATGCTGTTTCCTGAATGTTCTACTGAAGTGTTCATCACCATGCTATTCTAGTACATCTCATCTTGGTGATCCGCATTGCTGTGGTGTATAGCGAATATTTTCCTTGCTCGATGCTGTCCTAGTATATTTCTTTTCGTCTCCACTGATCTGTGTTCCCCTGATTTGAGGTCTGAATATGTTCCAGTCTTGGGATCCACATGTAACAGGAAGTGCTTATTTCTGCATTAGTTCCTTCTGCACATGATATTTAAATGTTGAGTTTCTTTGTTTCAGCATTTATATTGTCAGCTAGTTACGTCTCAGATGTTTACTTCTTAAGATGTGTATTTATTTTTTGAAGTTTAGCATCTGTTTTTCCTATTTTATGAAGTCAATTCCCGATACTCTCTATGTATATTTTCCTTCCCCTGTGATGATATTTACATTTTATTGTGTTTTCTAGTCTCTCAATTAACTGTTTGCGTTTCTAATTTTTATTGTCCTTGATAATATTTTGTGAAGCTGGTAAATGTTGTTAGCTCGCCTTGTTTATATAGTGATATGCCAAGCAGGTTCCTAATTGGCTGTTGTCAGTTTGTAAGGTATGGATTCCTCAGACGTACATCTCTGTATTTATCTTTAGGTGCTGTTGACCGTAGTTTGTTTATGTTTATCAAGTCTCCTCTGGAGATAATTTCTATACTGTTGTAACTCTGCATCATGTTTTTTCTTCTCTCCCGAATTTCTACACTTTGTAGACTCTGCATCATGGTTTTTCCTTTAACAGGGCAAAGATTGTGTTGCATCTTTGAAAGTGTAACTGTGGATTTGTGTTCATCTTTATAACCTATGCTATTTATTTTGTAGTTTGTTCCTTCATTGTAGATGGCATGGAGATGCTGCTTCCTGATAAAGTTGAGGTTTTCATCGTTCAAGTGTCCAAAAAAGAACTGTCCATGAATCACGTCTTTTTCCTGGAATTCTATCAGAAAAATAATAATAATAAGAGGTGGAAACATGGCGATTGAAGTTTTGGTGGCAGTGTCTGGAGCTGTTATTGTGTTCTTGTCGGCTGTGGGACTGAAACCTTCCATTTTATGAATTTTGATCGTCCAACTATATCATTTTTAGAGGAATATGCATAACTAAATACAACCTACAATTAAATGTTTTCTTAAAAATTAAATTTACAGTAGGTGATATTTTTTTTAAAAAAAATTATGATTTGGTTATAAATTTGTGCTTTGAATAAATGGTATTATGAAATATTTTACTATAGTCAATATAAGGCTATTGTGTTTTTGCGAAAACAGTATTTTCTTTTTTGGGAAATTATAATTTAGATCGGCTGTTCGTTATAAGTGTGGTGCTGCATGCTGGCCTACACTTCCTCTTTTTTATTTTTATTTTTTGGAAGGAAAGGAAACATTTGAAGTATTTGTATGATGTTGAAACAATTGTGTGTATTTTAGGGAAAAATGAGTAACTTTTTAGTATCTAAAATACTATATATATGTGTTTGGAGGAAAAATGAGGTTGGGACTTTTATGGGTAAAAAATAATATGGGGTCGAGTGTGTCTTTTAACCTGTGTTCAAGCTTGTCAGAGTTCGTAACGGGATTACTGAAAGAATTAGAATTCATCTATAATCTAGATCCATCAGCTCAATATGGTAAGAGCGCCCGGGTCAATTGGCTTGGGAGGATGGTGGTTCGAATCCACCTGGATCTTTTCTTTATGCTTGCGTCATGGCTTGCGTCAAATGAATTAGAAAATAGACAATGCTAGGGGCAAAAATACAGTTTTGCCCTCCAATTTTTATATAATAAATATATAAAAAATTAAAAAAAATAATATAATATATGAATTTGTAAATTATGACATAATGAGTTTATCTAAATTTTGTTAATTTAATTAATTAAATAATTAAAATATATATTTTTTATTATTAAATAAATTTTATATTATATAAAAATAAATATAATATATGAGTTTGTAAATTATAACTGGATGGTTCATTCAGTTTTTTTTGTCAATTTATTTAATTAAATAATTAAAAATATATATTTTTTATTATTATATAATTTTTTATTTAAAATAATAATAAGGAAAATTGTTGAAGGCTTTGGATATGATGGTTATGGGAACAGATGATTCTTGGTATATGCTAACACTGTAATATGGGGAAAGCTTATGGGGATTGCAGGTGAATGTTCAAAGCAACTTGAAATTTTTCATGGTTTTACTTTTACTACAGATATAACTTTCTTCCTTGACACTTCAAATTTTTAATTCTTTAAAGGCAAAATCCATTCTCAAACCCTTTAATTTTCATGTTTTTTCATGTTTTATTACATTGAGATTTTAAACTTTAATTGTGTTATATTAGACTTTTATATTTTTATTTCATTCCTAAATATATTTTTATTTCATTCCTAAATTTGTGTTAAAAAATTAAAGTGCTCAATTTTAATTATTTTTGTCAATTTAATCCAATTAAATGCATTTAAATAAAACTAATAGAATATGTATTTAATTATTTTTATTAAAAAATTAATATTTTTATTTTTTAGTTTTATTTAAATGCATTTAAAGTAAAAGAATATGTATTTTTTATTTCCAACTAATAGAAACTTTAGTTTATTTTTATGTTAAAGTATATTTTTACTAATAATTAAGTATAGTAAAAAAAATAATTTTTGTTTAAAATTTTGTTTGAAATATTAAAAATTAAACAAAATTTTAAAAATTTTAAATTAATATTAAAAATATGTTTTACATTTTCGACATTTAGTGTGCTTAAAAAATTATTTTATGGTGAGTCAAAGATGATTTTAATTATTTTTATACTAGTTGGTTTTTTTTATTATAAATAGAATTAGCACTGTAATTATTAGGGTTGAAAATTTTATTATGTATTATAGGCAATCATATTTATATTTTAAAAAATCACATTGATGAAAATTAAAAAATTCAAATTTGATATTTAAGAGTCAAGAGGGATGTATCAAACTCAAGGTTTTTAATTCATAAAATAAAATTTTACCATTGTATTGGACACTGGATACTTAATTAATATTTATTCATATTTTATTAATTTTTTTAATATACGTCAAATATCATAATGTACAAAAATTATTTTTAAAATTAAGATTTACAAGTTAATATTTTTGTTAAAATTTTAATATATTTAAAATAATTTTTTAACAAAATGAAAAGTATGAATTTTTCAGCATAGTTAATTATTATTAAAACATTAATAATAAAATTTACTAATTTGAATTAAAAATATTTTATCTTTAAATCAATATGTTTAAATAAAAATAAAATTAGTTGTTTTTAATTTATTAGATTATTATTTAATGGAAAACATATAACATGTGTGTAAGTTTTTTTAAAATTATATTAAAATGGCAAAAAAATTGAAAGTTTAGTAATTTGAGGAGTAAATTTTTTAAAAAAGTCCTTAATGCATGCAAAAATAAAATATGAGGCACCTCAACTTACGATTTTGTCATTTCAACATCTGAATTTGCCATTTTTTGCCTAGAATATACTAATCTAATGATATAATACATCTATCACCTCCCGTACTTGCCACTTTTTATCAGTTTGACACCTCTACTTGTAGATTTTGATCAGTTAAATACATCTACGTGTCATATGCCGATTCGCTAATGTGATGACATAAGTTTAAAAATTACATTTAGCGGCAAATTCAGGTGTTAAAGTGGCAAAAGTGTAAGTTGAGGTACCAAAGTGAAAAAAGCTGGCAAGTTCAGGGGGTCGTGTATGTATTATGCCAAACTTTTGATGTCATCTATTTTCCAGTCATTCTACAGTGCAAATGGTTGTATTTATACAACTGAAATTAAAACCATTAGATTAATATTTAATTAATTGTAACCATTAATATATTTTGCAGATATTGATACACCAATATAATCAATGATTGTAATTAAATAAAAATTAATCTAACAGTTATAATTTCATTTGTATAAATATAAACATTTGCACCATAGCAAAAAAACCTCTATTTTCTAGATTTTATTCTGGGTGAAGAATCGCGATTTCTCTTGTCACATGCCTATGGGAACAAGGAGTCATTCCTTTCACCATAGCAAAAACCTCTATTTTCTATATTTTATCGTGGGTGAAGAATCGCAATTGCTCTTATCATATGCCTATGGAACAAGGATTCATATGTGTAAAGGGAAGTAGAAGATTCGGCCAAATGTTTGATTAGGTTCCTTACGGTTGCAGAGAGGACTAATCTACATGTCTATGCAATTTGCGAGAAAAATGGTTTGGTTGTTGTTGGTCTTGTGAAGTGTGGAATCCGCTTCTTGACCTTAGCTGTGGACCCGGCTGCTTCTTTTTAACGTTGAAAGTGTATTTTACCCCCAAAAAATGATATGTATTTTGGACCCAATTGGCCAAGGAAATTTCTTTATATTTGATTTTTTTTCTTGTTGGAATTCATCCTCATGCCAATATAATTCCACAAAAGTTGCTTTCTTTCAAGAATTATTGTATATTTTCTTCATCAATTTTGTTAAAAATTGATATATTTTTCAATATCATAATGTTCTCAGAATTTGAACCCATCCGTCTCACAATGGAAAATTTAAACCCCTCAAAAAGAAAACAAATGTGAATGGCATTATTGACTTTGAATGCCACGTTTTGAGGACTCAGTCCAACAAACACGTTCCAAATCTAACATTTTTTTTTTCTTTGAGGTGGATCTATCTCCATTTGATTACCAGATACGTTCATTGACTGATAGATTATTAGATTATTTGGGTTTCGTATTATAGTCTACAATTTAATTCAAACATAAATTGCAATTATAATATATTTGTTTAGTGAACCAAAAAAAATCGAGAAAAAAAAAACTACTTGTCGTATTCAAGGACAGACAGCGAAACTGTTAGTGCAGTCTGTAGAATATGTAGCATGCACGTGCGTCACAGATAAACAAAAACTGTTCTGTTTGCTCTCTTTTGTCCAAAGTTTTCTTTAATCCAATAATTAACTATTTTCTCTACAAATATAAACAATGGTAAAATTTACGCTTTTGCACTGTGTAAGGCTGTAAGCTGAAAAAATCAGAGTCACAGCACATTGCCCTCATCAATCTTTGATGCTATACAGCTTTATGCCTTTAATATTTTCTTTTTTCTTGAAAGGAAAATCCTCTGTTTCAAGAATAGTTGTCTGGGTCTAATTTTGCAAACTACAAATCCATGTGAAGGGCACTATTTCTTTGGGGGTTTTAACACTCAAATTTTTACACCCTTTCTGGAATAAGGTTCAATTTGGTCCTTAAATTTTTATAAAATATTCAAATTGCCCTTTTTATTTTACCTTTTTCGACAATTTACCCCCTCAACTTGTTAATAAAAGTCAAATTGACCCTAAAAATTTCATTTACACCCCTATTATCCGAGGTGTACACAAATATCACAATAAAAATTACAAATAACTCCCTGATACTTTAGCTAGTTAACAAATTAGTTCATACTTTTATAAAAACATTTAGTAAACAAATTAAAATTTTATTTTTTAAAATTATATTTAAGCCCTTAATTCATTTATGATATATTATATTATTAGACAAATTTATTTAGTCACCAATAGTTTTTAATAAATTTTGAAATATTAAAATTTATTTCATTTGTTATACTATTAATTTGTATATGAATATATAAAATTTTAAAATATTTTATTATTATATGTCAAAATTTTAAAAAAATTTTAATTTGTATGAAATTTTAATTAACTATCATAAAAAATTATTTTAAAATATTTTAGTGAACTATCACATGTCATACAAATATTAAAATATTTTAAAAAATTTGACACATATATTAAATTATTTTAAAAATTTATGTATTAATATACAAATTAATAAGGAAAAGTTAAGGTTTCTTTGATTTGTAGTTACTTTTATTTTACTTTATTTTAATCCGAGAATGTATTTAATCATCCAAAGGTGGTTATTTACAAAATACATTTTACTTTGAAAAAATCAAAGTAACCATATAATACACCAATTAGTAATATAATAAATGAAACAAATTTTAATATTAAAAAAATTATTGGTGAATAAATAATTTTTTTTAATAATATAATATACCATAAATATATTAAAGGTTTAAATATAATTTTAACAAATAAATTTTTAATTTTTTACTAGATGTTTTTATGAAAATATGGACAAATTTGTTAACTATTTAAAGTATTAGGGAGTTATTTGTAATTTTTATAGTGATATTTGTGGATACCTCATACAACAGGTGTGCAAATAAAATTTTTAGGGCAAATTTGACCTTTATCGAAAAATTAATGGAGTAAATTATTAAAAAAAGGTCAAAAAATGACAATTTAAACTTGTTCAAAAAGTTTAAGGGCCAAATCAACCTTATTCCCTCTTTCACTCGGTACGTTTCTTTTCTGAACAGTTGTGGATGCTTTGTTATTTGGGGTTTCATTTGCATTTTTTGTATTCAGTTTAATAGCTGAATTTGGTTGAAATGTACGCAAAAGCTTGTGAATTTTGGTGGGTTTATCTCTGAATTTGCTTTTCAATTTTGGTTTTTGTAGTTAGGAATAGGAATGCTATGGAACAGTGAAAAGCTCAAAACTTTTTATTCACTGATTATATTTTATGTTATATTGTTCATTTATTTCAGCTCTTGGGTTCTATAAAAGCTGATTTTGTTTTCCTTTATAAATTTTAATTCAACTTCACAGTTGGGCAGTGGTTGAATCATTATTATTGTGTTGATCTGACATGCAGTGTGCCCGGTGGTCCTGGCTCATGTTTATATTGCTCTTTGTGGGATTGATGATCTCAACTGCATAGCTTGCAGTGATGTATCAATATTTTGTTCTTGATTTCAGACTTGAGAAGTTTTTCCCACACTGAATTTTAATTGATTTGGTGTTTGTTCTCTAATCTATTTTGAACACTTAAATGTTCTCAAATTCTCATGGAGCATAATTTTATTGCTTGATTTTCTTGGCTAAAACATAGGAGAAAATTTATGCTCACTTGCTTTATGGTTCTATTTGCCTATTTGGGTATATAATGTGTTGTTCTACGCCAAGAAATCCTATTGCTAGGTTCCTGTTGTTTATATCTATTGTTACTGTTATTTCTTTGGAGGGCAGTTCTGATGTGCTGATTCCAAATTAACCATTTAGGCGTTCTTAAGTCATATTTGGTGTTATAGGCTGAATTGAGTTACAAGATTGGGTATTTCTCACAATGTTTCACCATCGGAATAATTCCCACAAGGATCAAAAAGATGAATCTCTGCAGCAGAAGTCTAAGGTAATAAAGTAGAAAGTCTCAGTCATATCACTCGTGTATTTAGAAGTTAATATTTCTGCTGTATCACAGGAGTACTTAATTTCTCTATTAATTCAGGTCGATGAGCTTAGGAATGCAATTGGACCCCTATCTGGACGAAGTTTACAATACTGCAGTGATGCATGTTTGACAAGATATCTGGAAGCTCGGAGCTGGAATGTTGACAAATCAGAGAAAATGCTGGAAGAGACACTTAAATGGAGATCAACTTATAAACCTGAAGAAATCCAATGGGTAAATGTTATTTTTCTTCATGTTGATCATCATAAAAGCCTAACAATATATATATTCATTGAGCTTGGATTGCTAAAAGTTTTCCTGATCATGAAAATGGATGTTACCTCAGCATGAAGTTGCTATTGAAAGTGAGACGGGTAAACTATACAGAGCAAATTTTCATGACAGACAAGGAAGGACTGTGCTTATACTGAGGCCAGGAATGCAGGTACATTATTTGGATGATTACAGCAATTCCCAATAACTTTATGCAATTTGAAATTGAATGCTATTGGCAACTGTTGCAGAATACAAAATCAATAGATAATCAGCTACGGCATGTGGTGTATATCTTAGAGAATGCTATACTTAACCTTCCCGAGGGTCAAGAAGAAATGGCATGGTTGATAGACTTCACTGGTTGGTCAATAAGCAACAGTGTGCCCGTCAAAACAGCTCGCGAAACCATTAATATATTACAAAATCATTATCCTGAGAGGCTAGGCATAGCATTTCTCTACAATCCTCCACGGATTTTTGAAGCATTTTGGAAGGTTTGAGTTCTTCTTCCTTGGATGCCTTTTTCTTCTTCTTTTTTTTTTTTTTTTTTTTAAAAAAAATGAACATTGGTAAATACTTTGCCTATAAGCCTCCAACAGCCTATCATGCTGATATTGGTTAGGCTTTTACAGGTTTTAAGTTCATGATAGCGTGGTAAATAATTGAGCAGTGAGCAATATGTTGTTGTTTCTTATGGCATAATCTTCTTAAAGGTCAGAGTAATCAAATATATAATTATTAGTTTTGAGACCAAGATGGTTCTTTGTATTAGTTCCTAGAAGCTAGAAAGCACAAGTTGCATCTTTTACTTCCTGGTTGCTTAGTTAACTAGTTTATCAGTGTAAAGGAGGACTGCTATTACAATATGTATTGTTAAACTCCCAAACCACATGGATCAATATAGCCAATAAAATTGATTATCCTTTTTGGTCTAGACAGGCAGGCAACATTTCTTCTAATGTTATTTGTTAATTTCCTTGAATTTTGACGACTTTAGAGCATTGGCATGATTTGTTTGTTGTGCATGCAGATTGTGAAGTATTTCTTGGATGCCAAAACATTCCAGAAGGTGAAGTTTGTGTATCCTAAGAATGTTGATAGTGTAGAGCTCATGAAGTCATATTTCGATGATGAAAATCTTCCAACTGAGTTTGGAGGAAAAGCCGTACTGGAGTATGACCATCAAGAGTTCTCAAGATTAATGGTTCAAGATGATGCCAAGACTGCCTCATTCTGGGGATTGGACGATAAGCATCTACAAGCTACAAATGGGCATCATGGAGCCGAGATTGTTCCAGAGCCAATTGGCATAGTACCTCCAGCTATCTGACTTTACCACCTGCGGAGAGTTGATTGCAATGGAAGTATATATTCACCTTATTATGTATACTCTTGAACGAAAGCCATCTACTTATCAGGATTTTAAGATTCGCTAACAATATCTGTCAACAATATTCTGGCTGGGAAGGCGGATTTACTTTTACTGCTCAATAGAAGGGGAGCCTTGTGTTTCTGCCCCATCTACTCTGTTATCCTTTTGAATTCAGTGAAACGAAAACAATGCTCTCTCTAATGAATTAAGCCCTTCTTTTCCTCCTTGATTTTATGTGTAAACTAGATTTGTTTGATGATAACAACCTGGGTTTTAATCAATCATGGCTACTTCTGGATTACCTCTACCCAAATGTAAGAATGATGAAGCTGGTATCAGTAAATGATCAATTCAGTGGATTATGCAATCTTGGCTTCTCAAAAAACAGATTTTATTTACAAGGAAATGGAAGTCATACAAAATTACACATGTATAAAACCTTGATTGCAGCATTCTAGCTAAACATCACAATACGTCAGAAGTTCAGATGCACAGAGAACACGCACAAAAAAAAAGTCAGCTAGACATAAAACTCACTCGGTCAAAATCTTGTAGTCAAAGACCCATTATGTGAACATTGAGAAAGTCAGCTGTCTTCAAATTTAAAGGAAAACCGAGTATGGCAGTTCAGGAAGAGGAATCAAACCAGCCGTCTTTTGAAGTTTCCAGTGGTTGATTGGTATGTACGGACCAGCAAACCTACTCCTATGCCAATTCCAAGACAAATGCCGAGCCCAATTCCAACGCCAACTCTCACACCGGCATTGAACCATGAAAGTTCCCCATCTTCACCATCCATATACTCGGTCCTCTTCCAGTACATGTTACTATAATCTTCTTCATTTTCAAGTTTGTAACTTCTGTACTCTGCTACCTGCAATTGAAATTTACACAAGGAACCAGTGAGATCCTGATCATGTTATAACAGACAAGAAAATTCTTGTAGTATCATGGAAGGAAAAGCCAAAACAATATAAGACAACGGGAAGCAAAGGCAAGAGCTATAATTTACTAAATTTAACCTATAAAGTACTCAGGATGAATTGTAATTAACCACAGCCTGTCCTTAAACACCGATAGACTACTGAATGATGCACATTCAGGAGAAACATCAGCACATAAGACTTTACGTGATTGATGGTTCCCGATTTAGCATTTTTTCCAAAATTTCCACATCATACTAACTCAACAGAATTAAAAATATGATATAATTTAATGGGCATGAATGATGAGTCATGATGATGAAAGGCAAACCTCACCTACAGCCCCACCTAACAGAAAGAAATGAATAGATATGACATAGTTGTCTGCAAAGGGTGAGAAAGAACAAACAAATAGGACACTGGAGATGCATCCAAAACGTGACATGGATGATGGATCAAAAAAAACAGCAGAGGGATTTGTTTATTTTAAGTCCCACAAATGTGCATGTTATGAATTATATACAATTTTCATGCAAATTATTAAACAAGGGTATAACTTTTTCTGAGATTAAACGTGTAACAGCTGGCCAATATAAATCAGATCGCTCATCAAGTCTTCTTCAGAATGTGAATTGAATTAGTTAGACTACAATACTTGGAATACCATGCTAAGGCAAGAAGTCCTTTCTTATCATTGGACTAAAGCAATTTGTAGGAGCTCACAATTGCTTCTTTGTTAAATACCAAAATAACCACACCATGACAAGGTCTCAGGTTATGCATATGGTAGGATAGTATTTGTAGCTGACATGGTCTGTGTTTGAGTTTAAAAATCGTCCCACCTCAATGACTACAAATGAAAACGCCCAACAATTCATACAACAGTGAATTATGACGCTCAACAACAACAAAGGATGAAGGAGCAGGGGCCAGAAGTAAAATTCTCAGAAATGGCCTAGGAGATAGCACGCCCACACGTGGACAGTAGCCCCCACAAGGCTTCCCATCCCGTCAGTACTCAGAAAGGATAGTGAAAATAATAAAACAGAAAAGGGAGAAAAGAGAAAACTGAGTACTATATCTTCAATTGAAAATTGTGCCTGCCCATCCTCCTGGTCATGCCTAGGATAAGATTCCATTTGCCATTCCAAGCATGTGATGTTCAGCAAGTATGGTGATTTTGTAACAAGAAGCATGTTTCAAGACAGGAAGCACATTTCGAAACATACAAAATAAAATCCCGTACACAACTTGAGTTCTGAATCAAATCATACTATAACTAATTTTACACAAAAGTTAAGCCCATCAGTGCACATAATAATTTAATACTGCATGAAAGAAACTATCCATCAAAAAAAAATTATCACCGTACTGAAATTTTAATACTAAAATGTTCAAATGCATACCTGCAGATCATCTTCATGTGAAATATTTTTTTGGGATTCTATGGTCTCATACTCCGGAATTGCATCCAACATGCCCTTCCTATTATGCTTCTTGCGATAACCAAGCTGCAAAGTCTTGGTCAGTATGATAGGCGTTCCAGAGAAGGAGCCTGTAACATAAACCTCAATGGTTGGTAATTCAGTACCGGCAATGTGCTTCCCTTTGAAGAAGCCAGTACAAGCTGTTATCTCTGATTCACAGCTCATACTCCATCTGCTTCCATTGCCTTTTGATTCCCCGACAGAACCATTACTAGTAGACATCTCCAAAACCCCAGATAGAATAAGATCATTTGAGTCAAAAACTTCAAATTTCACACTCCCAGTTGTTCTAATGCTGTCGGTGCTAACAAATGTAGCTTCTTCAGATTTCTTATCCACACGGTCCCTTCTAAGAAAGGAAGAAACACCATCAGAATACATGCTACATCTGGCACCATTAACTTCCAAAAGTGTATCAGGGCTCAATGGTAAGTGATTGAGAGAGAGAAATTCCGGAGTCGAATCATCAACCTTGAAATTACTAATCCTAACGTAAAAGACTCTCAAATCAAACCAAGGTGACGAAAATTTCGTGCAAGGTTGGAATGGAGAATATCTAATGATCTGTAGATTGGAATCTGCATCTTCACCACCATTGCTTGATGTCTCATAAGTACCCCCCATGATAATGATCCAAGGACCTTAATTAATCCTCACTAAAGTTCCTCCAAATTGAATTGGATTGAGAACATCTAGATGACAAATACAATATGAAATCAGATCAACATTAATAACGTTTAAACAACATATTAAAACTATAGAAACAAAACCAAGAAAAAAAAAAAAAAAACCAGCATGGTCAGAGTCACGTCCATGCAAATAGAAAAGAGAGACCTAATATTGAGGAAACAGAAACCCTTGAAATAAGGATAAAAGAAAGATCCAATCCAATGGTTATAGCTGATCGTTAGACAGAAAGATCATCAAGCCCATATATATGTACAAAGAAGAGCATATTCTTATTCTAACAAGGAACATACCCAAAAAATACGACTTTAAAGAAGTACCAACACCTAAAACAAATACCCGCCAAAAATTAAACCAATAAAAAGATATTAATTGCTCCAGAACCAATTCAAGAATTAGCAAGAAACAAAAGGGCGATCATCAAAACAGAGACAAGAACAGAGTAAAAAAAAAAAATCATTGTGATGCAAGAAACAGAGAAACCTACCACCAGTATCCAACAAAGAAAGCAACTTTAATCACCAAAACCAAACCACTCACTTCAACAATTTCAATTCTTTCGAATCAAAACATCAAATTCAGCATCATATGAACTAATTCAACCATTATTTTTAATGCTGTAACATTTTCTTTTTTAAACAGCTCCAGCCGTTAGCGAATAATTTACAGGTGAGACAAGAAGCCAAAACCCAAAAAATGTCACTGTTCTATAATAATACAGAACCACAAAAATAAAAATAAAGGAAAATAGCTTACCATGAAATTAGTATACCCATATTTTTAGAGAGTATGAGATACCCATTACTAGTAAACGGTATTTAAGACACAGCCGACTTATGAAATCGCTTTCAAGCCATGAGAATTGATCCTCCAGGCAAATTCGTGGCTACAGAGGATTAGTGCTTGAGACCCCTGTGGCTCTGGTCTACATCAAATATCTATAATCACTACAGTACATATATATACATATGGAAATAAAAAATCCATACAAAGGAAAAATAATAATAATAATAAAAGGTGGCTAATGGGAGTGATGGGGACTTTGGTGACCTTTTGGATTGGCATGGCAGCTGTCTCTCTTTTGGGATAATTTATTTATTTATTTATTTTATAATTTTGAGGAAAATGGATTTGTCTGAAGTTGAGACTTTCTTGTAATAATTGAAATAATTTATTTTCAATTTATGTTCATAAATTTTTTTTGTTTTCAATGTAATGTAATACTATATGATATTTTTGAAGGATAAATAGCACATTTTAGCCAAATATCAACAAAAAAAAAAAAGGTTTACTCATGTGATTAGTTTATTTTAATTAAAGTAGTTGAAATTATGAAATCTAAGTTCCAAAAAATAATGAATTGTGTTGCTATCAGAGGAGAGGGAGTGGCCAGGAATTTGTAATTACGAGGAAAGTGGGTGTTATCCTCTTATTTCTTCTCATCTTGAACGAGGTGTATTTTTCTTGCTTTTGCTCAATCACAAATTCACAATGCCCTTATTTTGTTGGTTTCTTCCCGGCATTTTTCTTTTAACATAATTCTAATGCTTGTTTTCTTCTTACATAATTAATTAAATATTATATGAATTATATATGAAAATTTTAAATTAAAATTATTATTTAAATAGCATTTTCCAAGTTTTTTTGGCTTTT
>CATIWO010242866.1:0-12116 GCA_949673435.1 Macaranga tanarius | reverse complement strand
TTCTCGAGCACATGATAGGCAATTGAGAGATAGAGCTAGCCTATTCGTTATGGGGAATCCATGCTCCGGGCCGAATAGAGCTTACCTCCGGCACCTGGCTTTCTCTAGCACATATTAGCTTTACTGCAGCCATTTTGGCTTTCTCTTTAGCGGCCACTTTCCTTACTTTACCCACATTATACTCTCACTCCAAGCTACGCCTGTTGAGCAAAATGAATTGTGATTTCCTCTTTTGTGGATGCACCGGAATATGATCTGAAACGAGAAGAGAAGGACTTTTTTTTTCCTTCGGTGGGATTTCTCTCGTAAAGCCAAATATGACCCAAAATAAGGTACAACTATTAGAAAGGAAACATGATCAATAGAACCTGGTTGGATCGGGGCTGGGATAATGGCGCCCATTCCTAACCAATTTTGAAAAGTTTCGCTCCCTCCAGAATGAGCGAAAGAAACAGAAGACACCTCTTTCACTCAATCCAATCCAACCATCACCATCACCATCACCAATCACTCAAAATAATTAATTAAATAAATAACAGTGACCGTCCATATCCAATGCACAGATTCAATAGACATATATATATAACAAATGTCATATTCATCTTCGACAGCGGCCTGTCCCCACCACCGTAAATACCTAAAGTTAGTCATCCATTTTCTTTTTCTTTTTTCTTTTTATTTATTATATTATATTTTTATAGTTAAGAATCTAATTTCTCGCCTTACCAACTGGCAACCGGATAAACCGTAAACAAACAAACAAAAGAAATAAAAAATTAATAATAAATAATAATGCAGCAAAGACAGACTTGGCGAGTGAGTTAACTCGACCAACGACTCGACACTGGTCGCAGTAAATGGATCTGGATTTAGCAACATCCTCCTCAACGATATCCAAAGAAACAACTGAAGGAAAAGCATCGAGGCCATCCGTCGTCAGATCATCCACTCTGAAAGAGATCTGCCATGTCATTAGATAAGGGAAAAGAGATGATGAGGGAGGGAAAAGTGCATTCTCCGTTAAAAACGCCTTAATATTGGTCCTGAAGGGATCGCGAGGATTATCGAAAGAGGCCGAAGGAAGGTGAGGAAGTCGCCGAGATCAGCGGTGACTTTCCTCTTCATCATCTTGAGATGTCTGCCATTGACCACCATAGCAGTGGCGTATGGCATTAGATCTGCGATTACAACACTTAGAAAAGGTTAAAAATCGGACGGATCTAAGGATAAGAGAGAGATTGAATTGGTTTTTTATTTTTTGTAAGTTTGGTAACATAAGAAAATAGGAGGGAAAAAAGAAGGTTCGATTCAGTTCGGTTAGGTTATTAGGGTTTTTTGAATGTGTAGGTTAACTATGTTTGTGATTTCATCACCGCCATCACAGTCAATAATAACAAAAATAATACAATTTTTTTAATTAGTATTTATTTATGGATTTATTGTTATTATTATTATTATTGTTTAGGAGGAATATAGATAGATGTAAGTACAGAGAGCGGTTAAAGAGAGAGTCATTTTGAGTACGATATGTGAGAGAAGAAGGAAACTAGAAATTTGGTCTTTTCTTTGTACAAAATAGAAATCTTAGCAGCTAAGCGCATTTATTTTAGCGCTTTCAAAAGGTTTCAGGTCTTGAAATTACAAAACTACCCTACTAATCGACAAACAATATATTTTAGGGAAAATGTGCATTTTGACCCTTTATGTTTGGTCCAGAGTTTAAATAGGCCATCGAAAGTTTTTTTGGCTTAAAGAAAAACCTAATGTTGCTAAATTAGGTCATTTAACCACTTTAAAAAAATCTGGCATATGAAATAATTACAAAATGGTCCCTAAAATTAGTTTTCTATCAAAATATTTTAATTTTTTTAAATCAATAAACAAAATTACCATTAATTTTTTATTGATAGTATAATTTTTAAGAAAAACTATTTTATTTAATTATTAATTTTTAAGAAAAAATATTTTATTTAATTATTAATTTTTACAAATAAAATTATAATTTAAAATAAATAAATTGAAATATAAAATTTAAATTAAATTGATATTATTATTATTTAAAAATCTACGAACAAATCCAACCAAAATCAAATTCTTTAATTAAAATTATTAAAAATTAAAGAAAGAAAACTATGCAATTACAAATTCATAACATTCATTGTCCTTAACAAATCATCTCCACCTGCATTTTTTCTTAGCCTCTTTACCATTGCGTTTCTTTAGCCACTTCCAATCTCAACCTCTCAGATCTTAAAATATTCAAATCCAAATCTAACCTAGCAAATCTTGAAAGGCAGCAACACTAAACAAATAGTAGAGGAAATAACACAGTAGATCAAGGAAAACATCATATAATAGGTCGCAAGCACTGTCAAACACATGGTGGAATTTGATGTTTGTTGATGGCTCGCAAGTTTCAAGGTGATACAAATTCTAATAAAGATGGCTATGTACTATATAATGAAAACTAGATTGTGCTGACCTGGATAATCAATCTGGGTTTTATGCCACTAGATGAGAAGGTACAATATTTACAATGTAGAAAAATATGAGATAATTTAAAATGCAGGACTAACTTACCAAATTTGGTTGCACTTGCATTTCTTTTTGTTTTTGATGTTGTTATTGCTAATGGTACGTAGTTGCAGTGGGTGGATGATAGCAATGATATTGGGTGGAGATAGGTTGTCATTACTGTTCATAATGGTTGTAGCAGAAAATGACAATTTTATAGTGGCGGTGAGGTAGGTGTCGGAGGGAAGAGGTAGAAAATGGTGACGGAGGCAAGACATTAGTGAAGGAGGTCAGGGATGAGGCAATGGGCAGCAAGAGAGGTAGCATTGAGGAATGATTTAGTGAGGAGAGGTGTTTGTAATAACAATAACAATATATTATTATTACTATTATTATTATTATTATTATACATTTTTATTTTATTATTTTGATTATTAATTTTATTTGTAAAAATTAATAATTAAATAAAATGATTTTTCTTAAAATTATACTATTAATAAAATAATTAAGGATAATTTTATTTATTGATTTAAAAAATTAAAAAGATTTTGATAGAAAATTAATTTCAGGGACTATTTTGAAATTGTTTTAGATGCCAAAATTTTTTAAAGGAGTTAAATGACCAGATTCAGCAAAATTAGGTTGTCTTTATCATTAATGCAACCTCCATTTTGCTCATTTATGGAGTTGTATTTAGCACCTCCAAAAAATATAATTATACGTCGTTAGTCAGTAATGTGGGCTGGCTTGGATTACCTAGTGTTGTGCGCCTAGGAGTGCAGCGCGCTTTGGGATATGGAGGCGACCAACGGAAGCTCGACTGGTTTCCGAGGAGCGAAAAGCCTAGCCCCCTAACATAATGCAACACTGGGTTTGGACCGCAGGGAACCGTAACATGGGGGACATCTGATCCTTTTACTGCCACAAAACTGGCTAATCGTACACAGCAGGCTTGAAGACCCCTGGTTCTAGAAGGCACATGAGTCCAAACGCTATGTTGAATGTGCGACTGACACTACACTACGTAGGTACCTGTGCAGATGAGGCATCGGTCGGTCCTAGAAACAGCAGCAGAGGCACGAGAAGTTAACGACCGGGCATGCTGCAACCTAGGGATCACCAGGCAGCTCTTTCTCTCTATAGGGATCGGGGAAGGGGGGGTATAGCACAATTCTTCTTGGAGGAGGGTTGTTTTGCCCAGGTGACTGATCCTGCCATAATGTACTCCTACTTATTAAATTAAAGCATTGGCAACCGAAGTCGAGCATACATATGATGACGTGAATAGCCGGGAGGAAGGGTGGTAGATGATAATGAAAAAGGGTGTTGTGGGCGGAATAGATGAGTGAAAAGTGCCAAGGAGTGAGGAATATCCCGAGTCTCATGTAAGATAACTAAATGCAACTTGAGGTGCCGCCAAGGAACTGCGGGGACCTTTTCGAGCACATGATAGGCAATTGAGAGATAAAGCTAGCCTATTCATTGTGGGGAATCAATGCTTCGGGCCTAATAGAGCTTACCTCCGGCACCTGGCTTTCTCTGGCACATATTAGCTTAGTTGCGGCCAGTTTGGCTTTCTCTCTAGCGGCCACTTTCCTTACCTTACCCACGCTACACTCTCACTCCAAGCTACACCTGCTGAGCAAAATGCATTGTGATTTCCTCTATTGTGGATGCACTAGAATATGATATGGGACGGGAAGAGAGAGACTTTTTTTTTCTTCGGTGGGCTTTCTCTCGTAAAGCTAAAGACGCCCTAAGATAAGGTACAACTGTTAGAAATGGGACATGATCAATAAAACCTGATTGGATCAGGGCTGGGATAGTGGCACCCATTCCTAACCAGTTCTGAAATGGTTCGCTCCCTCCAGTATGAGTGAAAGAAATAGAAGACACCTCTTTCACTCAATCCAATCCAACCATCACCATCACCACTCACTCAAAATAAATAATTAATTAATTAACAATGACCGTCCAGGTCCAATGCACATATTCAATATACATATATATATATAACAAATGTCATATTTATCTTCGACAGTGGCCTGTCCCCACCATCGCAAATACCTAAAGTTAGTCATCCATTTTCTTTTTGTTTATTATATTATATTTTTTATAGTTAAGCATCGAATTTCCCGCCTTACTAATTGGCAACCGGATAAAACCGTAAACAAACAAACAAAATAAATAAAAAAAATTAATAATAAATAATAATGCAGTAAAGACAGACTCGGCGGGTGAGTCACCAACGACTTGGCACTGGTTACAGTAAATGGATATGGATTTAGCAACATCCTCCTCAACGATATCCAAAGAAATAACTGAAGAAAAAGCATCGAGGCCGTCCGTCATCAGATCACCCACTCTGAAGGAGATCTGCCATGTCAATAGATGAGGGAAACGAGATGACGGGGGAGGGAAAAGCGCATACTCCGTCAAAAACTCCTTAACGTTTGTCCTGAAGGGACCGCGAAGATTGTCGGAGGAGGCCGAAGAGAAGGTAAGGAAGTCGCTGAGATCGGCGGTGACTCTTCTCTTCATCATCTTGAGAGGTCTGCCATTGACCACTATAGCAACGGCGCGTAGCATCAGATATGCAATTACAACACTTAAAAAAGTTTAAAGATCGGACGGATCTAAGGATAAGAGAGAGATTGAATTGGTTTTTTATTTTTTGTAAGTTTGGTAACAGAAGAAAGAGGACGAAAAAGAGAAGGTTCGATTTGGTTAGGTTAGGTTATTAGGGTTTTCTGATTGTGTTGGTTAACTGTGTTTGTGATTTCATCACCCTCAATAATAACAAGAATAATACAAATTTTTTAATTAGTATTTGTTTATGGATTTATTGTTATTATTATTGTTTAGGAGGAATATAGATAGATGTAAGTATAGAGAGCGGTTAAAGGAAGAGTCGTTTTGGGTACGATATGTGAGAGAAGAAGAAAACTAGAAATTTGGTCTTTTCTTTGTACAAAATAGAAATCTTAGCAGCTAAGCGTATTTATTTTAGCGCTTTCAAAAGGTTTCAGGTCATGAAATTACACAACTACCCTAGTAATCGACAAACAATATATTTTAGGGAAAATGTGCAATTTAACCCTTTATGTTTGATCAAGAGTTTAAATAGGCCATCGAAAGTTTTTTGGCTTAAAGAAAAACCTAACGTTGCTAAATCATGTCATTTAACCTCTTCAAAAAAAATCTGGCATATGAAATAATTACAAAATGGTGCCTAAAATTAGTTTTCTATCAAAATGTTTTAAATTTTTTAAATCAATAAATAAAATTGCCCTTAATTTTTTATTAACAGTATAATTTTTAAGAAAAGGGGTGTGGTTTTTGGTGCTATGCCTAAACTAAGGGGTGTCATTTGTTTAGTGAACTAAAGGCATGGAATGTGGTTTTTTTGGAATTTATAATTGTCATCTCCATCCATTGTGGACCATCGAGGTTCAAGTAATTATTGTTACTCGTGAAACTTTCCCAACCTGAACAAGTGACATGTGCTCATTTTTGTTTAAAAAGGTTGATGCTTTTTCTTTATGATTTCTACTATTGCACTGTACGAGCTGTTTAGCTGCTAGTTCCTTTTTTCTTGAATGTTTCAGTACTCAAAAGTAAAAGGGTGTGGATTTGCTGTCTCTACTTTGTTAACTGTACAAATATTTATTTATTGATTCCTAGTGTGTTCATGTATGTGTTGCTGACCACTTCTTTTGTGCAAGGTTGTGTCGGTTGTTTCTTTACTTTTCCCATTCATGATGCCACCGCAGTCCAATAATTGGTTATGCATGCACTTGTTGGAGTGCCAATAATGCGTGCCCACGTCCAATGTGAGTCCTCAACCCGTCGCATTTCTGCCAGCTGCCATTACATTGTAAGGTTAGTAGCATTCCCATTTTCTATCCACACTTCAACATCCTAACTTTAAATGCCTATCCTAACAGTAATAAATAACAAAATTTTCTTACTCTGCCATCTCGTAGCTCAAAAACCACTGAATCCTCTGAAAATGGAATTGGTCTTGTTGATGCCACCTGTAATTGTGCATTGCTAACCATTAGTTTCATGTGGCTAATGTCTACTAGTTATCACATATTCATTCTAACCTTTGGGTCGCAGTTACTGCCAAGATCTCTAAAATTTTCTGCATCCTTCTCCCAGCTATCTGCAATATCTTTATCCATACAAGTTTCTTCAATCTCATCTTCTGCATCTGCTTGTCTTTGATCATCAGCCTTTTTCTTTCTTACATGAGGGAAGCCACAGTTTTTCCATTTCCATGTATTTTGGTCCATATATCTCACGTATACTTTTCCATCTGAACCAATCAGAAAAAGCTGATTATCAAAGCATGGGCTAGGTGCTGTGATCAAGGTCACACCTTTATTAGGTGTCCCATGTTCAACCCAATTCCAGCCTTCACCTGTATTCCAATGATATTCAACTAGTCCACCATCTTCTGACAGCATAAATAGTGAACCTATAAGTGATAGAGATGATGATCTCATAGCGGATCCCGGCAACTGTGATAGAATCAGATGTTGAGACTGATAATGCTCGTGCCATAGTTCTGTCACTCTGTTGTATTGATATAGGCGACCATTTCTCCCCGTGACAAACACTATTTTGTCCCTAAAGAGCTCCTGGTCCACTATGCTTGCCACCTTGGTATTTGGAGGGTTTCGGCAGTCTTTCCATTTAAACTTTCTCAGGGCGACCTGTCAATGATTTGGGTCATCATTCAGCATCAACATTGTAAAAGAGTGATCAGCATAAACAAGGGAAGCAAAACCATTAGAGTTTTTCTTTGTGCCTTTCTTTTCTGGCCCTTTTGACAAATAATTTATTGGACAGATGTAAACATTGTAGTTAGTTCTTGTTACTTACTGTAAACTGTAATAATTTTCCAGTTTTGCTCACAAAGAAGAGTGCATCTTCTGCTGTAACTTTCATAGCTTTACCTGGAATTCCTTCCCAGGGGGGTCCTCCAGCCACTTGCTTTCCTTTCCTCATAGCAGTGCAGTTTAACCATACCAGCTCATTGCCATTTCTCTCTCTGATAAGCAAACTACCATATATGTCGACCAAAAATAAACTTCCATTATAGTTTCCTAGCGCACCTTTCATCGGTGTGGAATGATCATGTCTCAACCAAAGCCATACGTTTTCAGTATTAAGATATTCAAATGCCAAACCACCGTCAGTAATGAGGAAAAATGATTTGCTTTCGTGCATCACTCGTAGACGAAAGTTAGTGTTGATCCAATTGTCTTGAAGACTATGTTCTCTTGAAGATATGATCGATTCGATTGCACCTGCAACTAAGTAATCTTGCTGCGATGGGCTTCCCTTTCGCCTTCTTGTCACTGATCTTGAAATTCCTCCATCATTAAGTTCATCTTTTATGCCTGTGATGCAATTTGTGGGTCCTCGTTCTTCTTTGCAATACTCTGCATTCCATCCTTCTGTCTCTGGTGCATCTGATATTGACCATAGATACTTAACTGATGCTTTTCTCCGGACATTAAGTTGATAATTTGGACCTGTATTTTCCCCTCCTAGTCCTGGTAGATGCAACTCAGCTAGTCTCCCATCATCCAGTGCAAATATTATTCTCCCAGCTTGAAGCTGTAGCCCAGCAATTCCTTTAGCCACTTTTGCATGTGGAGGATGTGAATGGCACAACCATGCTTCAGAAATTTGGTTTTCTAGATTACCTGTCTTTGCATGAAAAACTATATATTCAGGATGCAATATTTTGGTTCATAAGGCAGAAATTTTATATCATATCCTAAACATGAAGTTTTCCTCATTGACATCTATTCTGTTTTTTTTACATAAATTTTGGTTAATAGTCTGTAATAAGCCTTGAATCAAATACCATTATATGATGCTTTTCTTTAGGTAAATATTCCAATATTTTCCTAAATGTGCAATCTGAGTGAAAATGTTTATTGGTATCATTGTTTTGGTATGAAAACATAGTTGGAATGATTGGTAACAGAAGTTTGTTTTTGAAGCCTATGGATACCTGTTCCCCATATTGCCTTTTCGTTTCAAGATTCATATACTTGAAACTTCTTGTCCTAGTACTCAACTGAAAATTTCAAAATTAAATCTTAAGAATAGCTACTGTACTGACCTGTGTATTTCAGTATTCGATGCTCAAAAATGGATCCAGTTGCTGTAGTGAAAAATAATGAAAACATTTCATTTGATTCATCTTGTAGAACTGGTGTGATGGAAGTCAGTTGATAATCTTTTGGACTTCCATGGATGATCCATTTCCACTTCCTTTGAAGCAAACGTCTCTCTACCAATTTCCCTCCCTGTATTATGTACAAAATATTCTGAGAATTAACATATGCTCAAGCACTACATCGTAATGACTATTATAATTGAAGACAATTCTTTGGGATTTTGCAACTTCCATATATAATGGCAATTTATCCATTCCAAAGGCATAGAGCTTCCAAGTCATATGTATGCAAAGTTTTGATGTGTACAAATATGCTACCTTGGTCAAAAGAAACAGGGAAATTGAGTTATCTCCATTCAAGCCACTAATGGTGCATCCCGGTGATGGCATCAGCACAGCATCTTTTCCTGTTCCTTCCGTCCATATATGCTTCTTCCATGATGGCTTTGAACCCTTGTCATATTCATAGAGATCACCTGTTGAGCTGTATTATAGTATCACAGTTAGTATTGCCCTCATAGTTTAATACATATGGTTCTCTCATTCTTAGAGTTTAATGGATGTCAAAAAATTATCTTCGCAGACCCATATTTTAATGGATGGTTTCACTCTTTATATCTTCTCTTATGGTAAGACCATTCACCCTACTTGACTTTTGATTTCCAATTAGGTGATAAATACAGCTAGCTGACCCCCAAGAGAAGGAAAAGTTATGGTTGGGTTTAATTGATTGGGATGGTATGCTGTAGTCAAATTTGTCTAACACGCATTCAGCTTATTATGTGCAGATTGGGAGAAAGAGTGAGATCACCTTATGGTATATACTACTTCTGGCCTAATGGAACCAGCATCGGCAATTGTTGCAACATTTCCACCCGGCGGTCTCCCATGATGTACCCATCTGTTCCACGTTTATAGCACAAACGTCCAAGTGAATATTAGAGAGTCTTCCCGTCAGAATCTACACTGTAAATAGAGACTGAAATTCAAAACTAAGGCATTAGCTCAGGTATGCTTGTACTTGTATAGATATAAAGTTTTACCTTGGAGTTTCAACTTGTGTTAGTTCCAACAATGAGCCCTTCTTTGTGCAGAAATAAATTCTCCTGGTGATCAATGCAGCAAAAAGTCAAGGAGTTGTCAGTGCCTGTATTAAAGTATGATATGCTCTTCTGGTAGTGGTATTGGTATGTATAGTTCATAATTGAAATTCTAGAATTGAAATGGTGCACTCACAAACCATCATGTGAAACAACACCAGACGTTAGTAGGATCATAGAACTCTGTTCTGCTTCTTTATTTGTGGTTGAATCAAGAGTTGGCGTGAATGCGACCCAAATTGGTTGTGAGCTCTCACTAAGTTGCATCTAGGAATAAAAAGATATATGAAAACAGTCAATACCACTTTTATCGAGCATAGTATTTTGCAATTGTGCATGCATGAGGTCTGAATTCAGTTAAATTATTGTGAGTTCAAATGTATAATGAAATAGCAGAAGTTATGTATGATAAATTTTGGTTTCAATTTCTCAGTATTACTTGTTGCAGGTGTCTACTTCTTGCACACATTGTCTCAGTAACTTCACTACAAACTTAACTTAATCTGTGATAGTATGACATAAATTGCAGTTAGACATCGACTAGTAAATAGCATCAACTGTATATACAGAGGGATTAAGGAAAGAAATGCTTCCAACTACTGTTTAATGTTTAATCAAACCCTTTAGGTGTGTGCATGTATAATACATCAGAACTCTGCCTATTCCAAGATAAACAGCACAGAAACAGAAAATAGAGGAGCAAACCCCAAAAACTGCAGATTCAAGAACTATGCAATGAAAGACCATAAACTCTTTTCTGATTAATGTACACAGTGATGTACCTGATACAGAATTCCTGCTTCTGACAAAGCAAGAATTGTCTGATTGATAATAAAGACCCAGATTGCATGACCAGCCCATATTGGTAGATCATGGGGTGCTATCACCCACTGTACTCCATTCCAGAACCGTTCATATATAGACCCGCTTTCACCGGTGACCCAAATGGATGTCTCAGACATTCTGGTCAAAGAAATTCTTTTTCTTTGAGGAAGAACAACCTCAGAGTTCTCTTCTGCTGTTCCTCCTCCACCATCATCATCCTTCTTTTTCAAGTTCTCAGTTTCCCAAGAAACATCATATTCTCTTTCCAAGTTCTCTTCTTTATTGTCTGATATTTGATCAACTGAACCCACCTTAGTACAGTTATCATTAAGACAAGAGACTAGGTCATAAGGCAGTTTCACTTCAACCCAAGTATTGGATTCCTCTTGGAACTCCCAGAAGCGATCAGTTTTCTGCTGAAACTGTCGATTGCTTTGTTGTTGTACATAGTCATGTGGGCAGCAAATAGCAGAACCAAAAATCAAGAAACTGCTCCCTGACATGAGGACCCAGTAGAAATATACAAAATGGACAAAAGACATAGCCGCATAAAAGAACCTAATGAGAGGCCCAGATATAATAATATAACAGAAACCCTTCAAAACTAAGATATGCAGATGGTGTCATGAGAAGGTTTTGGTTGGTCTTTTTTTTGTTTTGTTGCATCTCTTGTGGTGTCCCATATAGGACAGTATCAGAAAAGTTTATGGAACTGCGTAAAGAACTTGAAAATCGTTTTTGGAAAGAAAGATAGCTCTTTTCACGACCTTCTCAGGGCCATATGAGAGCGTGTGTTGTGTTGTGAGGGGTCCATGTCCATCCATGGAAGAGGAGAGGGTTGTTGGTGCAGTTACAGGTTTCCTTAGATTTTAACTACCAAATATTTGTCAACTCTGGTAATAATAGCAAAAGGGCAATTGCTAGCTGAGGGCCTGAGGCTGAGTTAGCTTTGTAATTTGTAAAAGCTCACATTTCTCGGTAGAGGGTAACACTTTTCTTACCTAATTTCTGTGACTATAGTGGAAAATTTGCACTTTCTTAATGTTATTATGTACTTTATTATATTTTAATCAACATTGTATACAAGTAATTTTATTTTCTTGATAATTATTGCTTCCTTTTTCTAAAGTTTGCTCCTTTATTGAATTGAACCTCCCTGTACTAGCTCCATCACATGGTATAGATTCACTGCATTATATATATATATATATAAAAGACAAAAGGTAAAAAAAAAAAAAAAACCTGAATTTTTATGAAAAAAATACTTAATATTATAAATTTAATGTTAACTCATCAAAACCCATAAATTTTTAAAAATGGTTCAAATATACCCTTTGACTAACATTTAACTAACAGAGTTAAATTTTAACTTTTCAAACTATAATGGATTAAAAAACCCCTTAATCTTTTATTTTAGTACAATTGAACCCTAAATATTTTAAAATTTAAAATATTTATTTATTTATTAATATTTT
>CATIWO010242822.1:0-12494 GCA_949673435.1 Macaranga tanarius | reverse complement strand
CATCATCATACATATCTCATATATACATGGCACATGCATAATGGATGCACAAATCAAGGAGTGATTATGGGCCTTTCCTAATTAGATTCTAACTCTTAGAACTATTACAAATGGGCCTAGCCCATTAAAGGCCTTCATGTCATGTCTTCTTGGGCTCCATCTCTATGGGCTTTGCCTTTGGGCCTCTAAGGTGGAATGGGCCTCCTTGAACTCTTCATGGACCTCCAATGAACAATTCATTTTTACATTTCATCCTTGGCATTTCAAGGCAAATTTTATTTACATCTTAATCTATGTAACTAACACTTAATTACATAATTATAATAATAAACTTGCTTATTATTACAAATAGAAGATGTATACTAAGCCCATAAATCAACCTTGCATGAATGACAAGCATGTTTATACATAAAATGCAACTATTGCATATTATATAATATGAAAGAGGTGGGAGGGTTTCTAGGGCATGAAGACCCACGGCTGTGCCCAGAGGAAGCGTTGGTGCGTCAGAACTTCCTAAAAGCCAACTAGAAGAAATGAGTGTAGTAGCCAGTGGCGTACAGTAGGCTAGGATATATGCTATCATTGAGAAAGAAGCAAAAAAGTCACTGGATGTGATAACGGGCAAGGCTCACATCAATGGTAAGTTAGCACGCATTTTTATTGATCCAGGTGCTTCATTTTTATTCATATCATTAACTTTTGTGATGCATGATAAACTTAAGATGAATAATTTAAATGAACCTGTGATTGTGAGCATGCCAATGGGAATGAATGTAGTCTGTAAGGATAAATATATAAATGTTTTGGTAAGGATTGATAGGGGTAATATGAGATGGAATTTCATACCCCTATTCCTTAGTGAGTTTAATGCCATACTTGGGATGGATGGATTGAGTTATTACCTAGCCAATGTAAACTGTTACACTAGGCAGGTAGAATTCAAAGAGGAGAATAGAGAAAAGATAATATTTATTAGAGAAAATAGGAAGACTCAAATTAAGACCATTTCAGTGATGAAAGTTGTGAAATATCTTAGGAAAGGATATGAAGCATATTTAGCTTCTATTGTGGAGGAAAGTAAAAAAGGGGTGAAATTGAAGGAATTACATGTAGTAAATGAGTTTGAACATATTTTTTTAGAGGAGAAATAGAATTTGAGATTGAATTAATACCCGAAACTGCTCCTATATCGCAAACACCGTATAGGATAGCTTCGGTGGAGTTAAAAGAGTTGAAAGTGTAGTTGTAGGAATTATTGGATAAAGGATTTATTCAACTAAGTTTCTCTCTATGGGGTGCACCTGTGTTATTTGTTAAGAAGAAGGATGAATCTTTTCGACTGTGTACAAATTATAGACAGTTGAATAAGGTCATAATCCAGAAAAAGTACCCTTTGCCTAGGATAGAGGATTTATTTAACCAATTAGAAGGGGAAAATGTATTTTTAAAGATAGATTTGTGATCTGGTTATCACCAGTTAAGAATTAAGGAGTCAAATGTACTTAAACTGCTTTTAGAATAAAGTACAGTCATTATGGCTTTTTAGTGATGCCATTTGAATTGACTAATGCTCAAGCTGCATTTATGGATTTGATGAATTGTGTGTTAAAACCTAATTTGGATAGGTTTGTAATTGTATTCATCGATGATATTTTAATGTATTCTAAGTCTATATAGGAGCATGAAGAGCATTTGAGACTCATATTAGAGATTTTGAGAAATAAGCAACTACTTGCCAAGTTCAGTAAGTGTGAATTTTGGCTGGATAAGGTTACATTTCTTAGACATATGATATCTACTGAGGGAGTGTATGTGGATCCTAGTAAGATTATAACGATTGTAAACTAGGAGCCACCAAGAAATGTAACGAAAATATGAAGCTTTTTAGGGTTGGCAGGTTATTATCAAAGGTTTGCACAGGATTTCTCAATAATTATGTCACCATTAACAAAATTGTTGAGGAAGAATATGGAGTTCAAATGGAATTTAAATTGTCAACAAAGCTTCGAAATCTTAAAAGAGAAATTAGTCACTGCACCAGTATTGACATTGCCAGTGGAAGGAGGTCATTACATGGTATATAGCGATGCTTCGAAGTAAGGGCTTGGTTGCATATTAATGCAAAATGAAAAGGTTGTAGCTTATACATCAAGGCAATTAAAGCCACATGAGCAAAATTATCCCATATATGATATGGAGTTAGCAGCAGTGGTATTTGCATTAAAAATGTGGAGACATTATCTGTACGGAGTCACCTGTCAGATATTTACGGATCATAAGAGTTTGAAGTATGTTTTGACTCAAAAGGAGTTAAATTTGAGACAAAGACGTTGAGTGGAGTTATTAAAGGACTACGATTACACGATAGAATATCACCCAAGAAAGACTAATATGGTTATAGATTAAGTAAAAAATTGAGTGGAATATGTATCATATCCATACGGTTAAAATGCCATTATTGATTGAATTAAGGAAGCTAAATGCCGAGGTTGAGATAGATCCCTCTAGTGGAGTGTTAGCCACCTTGGAGGTAAGGCCAATTTTAATGGAGAGAATTATGGCAGCACAATAAGTGGATGAGGAAATAAGAAAGCTGAGTGAAGATGCGAGGAGTGGAAAGGTGAAGGACTTAAATTACAATGAGAAAGGAATTTTGAGGTTTGGAAGTAGAATGTACGTACCAAATGTAACTGAGTTAAGGCAAGAAATAATGAAAAAGGCACATTGTTCGGCGTATGCTATGTATCCAGAAAGTACAAAGATATATAGGATGTTGAAAGAAAACTACTGGTAAAAAGGGATAAAGGGTGACGTAGCAAAATTTATGTCTAAATGTTTGACCTGTTTGCAAGTAAAGGACGAGCATAAGCACCCTACATGATTACTACAATCTTTGCCGATTCCTGAGTGGAAGTGGGGACATATCACAATGGATTTTGTGATAGGATTACTAAGAATCCAGTAAGGAAATGATGCAATTTGGGTGATTATTGATTATTTAATAAAATCAGCATACTTCTTACTAGTCAAAGTCAGCCACAACTTGAATAAGTTAGCGGAGTTATATGTGAAAGAAATCGTGAGATTGCATAGAGCACCAATGTCGATTGTATCAAATCATGATATGAGATTCACGTCATGATTCTGGCTGAGTCTACAAGAAGCCTTAAGTACTAAATTAAGATTTAGAGCTTTTCACCCTCAAATAGATAGCCAATCTGAACGCACCATCTAAATATTGGAAAATATACTTAGAGCTAGTGCGTTAGATTTTAGAGGTAATTGGGATAAGTAAGTACCATTAATGGAATTTGCTTATAACAATAGCTATCAAAGCAGTATTGGTATGGCTCCATTTGAGGTGCTGTATGGGAGAAGATGTAGAACCCCCATTTGCTAGGAGAAAGTTAGAGAAAGAAAGCTATTAAGTCCTGAATTAGTGAAAATGACTACAGAGAACCTTTATATAGCTCAAGCGAACTTGAAAGCGACCCAGGATAGACAAAGAAGCTACATAAATTTGAAATGAGAGGATATCAAATACAATGTTGACAAGAAAGTATATTTAAAGTTATTACCATAGAAGGGCGTACTGAGATTTGGCAAGCGTGTCAAGCTAAGCCCGAGGTTTATTGGACTATATGAAGTGACTGAATGTGTTGGACCGGTAGCTTACTGGCTAGCCTTACCCCCTAATCTACCTGAAATTAATAATGTTTTCCACGTATCGATACCGAGGAGGTATATAAGTGATCCTTCACATATACTGCGCGAACAACCAGTGAAGTTGAAGGAAAATATAAGTTATGAGGAAGAACCGGTTTCGATCTTGGCTAAGGATTAAAAAGTATTGTACAATAAAGTTGTCCCTTTGGTTAAAGTACTATGGAGGAATCACACCCAAGAGGAAGCAACATGGGAACGAGAGGAAGATATGAGGCACCAATACCCACAACTATTTTCTTAAGTGTAAAGTGAACCATGTTTTTATATTCCTCAAATTTTGAGGACAAAATTTTTCTAAGTGGGGGAGAATTGTAGGGTCCGTGCCCGAATAATTAATATTATTTTTTATTAGGACTATATTGTATAGAAAATAATTTTAAATTAAGAATGCAATTGAAAGAAAATAAGTTGGGGGATTAGATTGCAAAATGGCTTTAACTGCCATCTTCAACAAATGAAAAAAAATGATGCTTGAGGGATGTGTAATTTATAGAGGAGAGGTGAGGATGACTCACCCATCCTCTGCAAGCCAAAGCAGAGGAAAAATGGACTTTGGTATGATTTTAGTACCAAAGTAACCAAAAATCTAATTTTCCTTAGTTTCTGCGGGCGCGAAAGAGAACCGGGGAAGTAAAGAGGAACCTACAGATTTTCTATGAGTGGATTACTTTTTTTAAATTCTTATATTTTTAAATCTTATTATAGATTTGGTTGGTTTTTGAATGATGTATTTTAGATTAAATCGGTTGTTTGTTAAAATTTGAAAATATGGACATTAAAATCTTGTAGGTAAGGCAATGCCTTAGCCCATTGAGGCCTTAAAGGCAATGCTTTAGTAGCACAAAGGCGATGCCTTGCCAAGCCACAAGGGGCAGCGCCTTAGCCCATCAAAGCCCTAAGACGACACCTTAATAGTACTAAGGTGATGCTTCATCAGTATAAAGGCGACACCTCATTAGTAATTAGGCGGCGCCTCAGTAGGTGTAGGCGTGGCACCTCTGCTTGAAATTATATATCAGAGATTTAAAAAGTGATTTTGGGATATTTCTGACTAATTGAAAGCTCAGACTAGCTTTGCTATGATTGAATTGAGTTTTATTAAACTGATTGAATAATTTACATTAGAAATGTGAATATTTTGAGAATGAATGAATGTACAAAAAGAAAGGTTATAGTATGACCGTATTTAGGGTACGTCAGGGTTTGGTAAGATGTAAGACTGTATCTGGAGCACAACAGCTCATATGAGATTGTTATTTCCTATACCTAGGGTACAAAGTGTATTGATACGAGAATGAGACTCATGATTACTATCTTTGGGACAACGCTCGAGATTTATAAATGCCTTTGGGGCTAATCCAAGTAGTTTACTATACCGGTATGCATACCTGATTTGAACCTTCAATGTGCTGACTGGTACCTACCATATTGATAGCAACCTGACCAGATATTGATTATGTTGATTGAGTGAGTTGATTTGGTATTAGTAAGAGCATTTGTTTTAAATTATTATTTATTATGGCTTTGGCCAAGGATAGTATTTGAAAAAAGTGATTGAATATTCTTTCAATTGCTTATATCATTCTTTATTATTTTTCTTTTGAGAGTTGCTTAGTGTTCAGTCTGCTCACTCAGTATTTTCTTGTGAAAATACTCACCACTCGTTTATTTTAAAATTTTCCTTTCAGCTTAGCCTAGTTATGTACATAGTGTAAATAGATGGTCGTGTAGTGGACGATACAGACCTACGATGTATATGGTGCGGAGAGTAAAATCTTATACTTCATCTGACATTTCATTCAGAGTGTCCTTAGAGTCGATTGCTATGGGCTACCATATGCATACGGAGAGAGTTGATTTCATGGATGTGTGTCTGACTGTGATTATAGTTATCCACAACACTACTCCAGGCGTACAGGTTTCTTTAATCTGGACGTAGTCGTCACCTAGCATTGTATCTTCTTTTTGTCATATGGAGTTATGTGATAGGGTTGTAACTGCTCTTTTTGAGTGTAGTTATAGCAGTACACCCTAGGGCTAGTTAGGCCACTTTTCGTAGATTTTTAGGTTATACCCTTCTTTTGGTGTATTATTTGCATATATTTTTAGATAGCCCCTTTTTGTTTTGTTTCCCTCATCTGTAGAACATTATCTATGTATATATATAAGTGTGTGTGTACATATTTATATCAGACGATCTTAATCAGCCCTTGCCATCTTTTTATATACGTTGCTTAGATATTACAATGTTTATGTAATTATGAGTTATTAATGGTATGGTGGTTATGTGTGATTGTGAACATTTTCGATATAGAAGTGACACCTCTCCACATTGGTGCTTCGGGCAAAACAGTGAAACTGTTGGTACTATCTGACAGGGTATCAGTGGGGAGGGGTGCCACAACTTATCAATTAAAAATCAAGCCCAACATATCAAGCTTAGATTTTAGGAGGGGAAAAAAATTTAGAGCCTAATTTAAGATTAAGTCAATGGAGAAAATGATTTAAAGCCTAATTAGAGAAAAACCTTATATTCAAAAATTCATATTGAGTTTTATGATATATTTGGACTCCGATTACAAGGGCTTACTTAAAAAAATGTTCTTATACAATGATTTTATTAACCTGAATTGTCACTTTACTGAATATCATTTGTCACTGGAACATAAAATTAACTACACCGGCACCATCATGATCATATTATCGGTGCAGAGAATAACTATATTTATTATCCTCATTGGAAACTTTTCTCTTCGTCTTTACTCTTCAATTTATAATCTCATATGGGTATGGTATTTTCTTTTCTCTTTTTTTTTTTATTTTGTTATATTTTAGTAATTTTTAGGTTACTTTTGATTTCAATTTTTGGAAGGGATTTCTTAGCTATGGTATTGTCGAATGGGATAGGTTTTAATGAGCATCATGACCATATTTGTGGCCTCCAATTTCATATTTCTCGGCCCCTTTAAATCTTTGGAGGTAATCCACAATTTCTCTTCTATTTCTTAAAATGCCATTTTTCATATATCTTTGTAAATTTATTTTTCTCCATTAAATTATTTTTATTGTTACAATTAGTATAAGATTTTCATTTGTAGTTCTGGTGGATTGAAGAAATTGAATTACAGAATTTTATGAAAATGTACTTTATAAATAATTTTACAATTTTAGGGACCATATTTCATTGATTTTTCATTGTTTACCTCAATAATTTTATGAAACTTATAAGTTTTATAGAACTTATAAAATTGGAGAAGGTAGAATTTTCTTATAATTTATTGGAGGGTTTTGTCTAAAAAAAAATTCACTTTAAAGAACTAACTAAATTATGAAAATTTGATATTTTTAAAAATTAATTGAGGTTGAGAGTTGATTCTAAAGAGTTAACAAAATTGTATTAATGTTGGATCCATGCCTGAATATTTAATATTATATTTGAGTATGACTAAATTGTATAGAAAATAAGTTTGATTGAAGGACTTAATAGAAAATAAATAAGTTCGGGGACTAAAATACAGTTTGGTATTAACCGCCCAAATCCACCAATATTAGATTTTTTTTAAAAAAAAAGAAGGAAACAGAAGCAAAGAAGAAAAAGAAAAAAAAATGAAGTTATCTTTTGACACTCCGTGAGCAACGTAGGAAGTTGAAAGGAGAAGAAAGAATTAACGATGTTGGTGAGTGGATTGTCCCCTTTAAAACCTTGTATTTTACTTTAGTTGATTTGATTGTGGTTTTGATCAATTTCGTATGAATTAGTTTTGTCGGTTATTTTGAAAATTTGAAATTTGTGAATGTTGTACAGGGTGAAGAGGCGATGCCTTTGTGCATAGAGGCGGCACCTCAGCCCTTTAAGGCCCAAGAGGCGAGGCCTCTGAGGCACAGAGGTGATACCTCTATTGGTTGAAGAGGCAACGCCTCACTACTTCTTTAGGCAGTACCTCAGATGTTTGAATTTGCATGGGCGGCGCCTCAGTAGGTGTAGGGGTGACGCTTCTGCCTATTTTGGAGGCAAACATGTTTTTGAAAGTGAATTGGACGAGAATTGCCTTAGTAGTTGAACCACGAATTGTTTCATAGAAACCCTACTTGATTGAGAAAGCAATTTACTAGTGGAATGTGTTACTGATGTGTGAAAATGATTTAATAATTAAAGGCTTGCAGTAAGACCGTACTCGGAGTACGGTATGGTTCAATGAGATATAAGACTGGGTCTGGAACACATCAACTCATGTGATATTATTATTTTCTATATTCGAGATATAGTGATATAATATTATGAAAGCCTTTGGGGCTGCTCTGAGTGGTTTACAATAATGGTATGCATATCTGGCTCGAACCTACAATGTGCTAATTGGTACCCACCACATTGATAGCAACCTAATTATATATTATTTAAATGAATCAATTGTGATCTGATATACATATTTGGAATGTCTATGGCTTAACTCTTTGGTTTATAGTTATATTTAACTAACTTTACTATATTATTATGTAACAATTTATATTGATTGGTTTAAAATTTCCTTTATTATTATTTGAGATATTTATTTATTTCGCTACCGGGAGTGTATTCTCTAGTCTACTCATTGAGTATTTCATATGAAAATACTCACCACTCCCTTTTGTAAAATTATTTTCTTTTCAGCCTAGCCACTTTTATACATATTTGTATAGTGTATAGATGGCCATCTAGGGGTGGCCACGGGCCGGTTTCGGCCTGGAACCGAATCAGAATCGGCCCAGTCAAACCCAGAACCAGGCTGAACCGGCCTTGAACCAAGGGTGGGACCAGTTCAAGGCCGGTTCCACCATTATGGAACTGTGAACCGGTGGTTCTGGTTCGAAATCGGCTAGTTCAGTTTCCAAACCGGCCGGTTCTGGTTCATTTTATGAAAAAAATAAATTATGTTAAAAATTTAAAATATGCAAGTTACAACTCTTTATAAAATTCTACATAATTTTCTTTTACTCGTGGTATATTTTTTTTTTTTAAAATAATACAACTTTTTTACAGTGCGTAAAAACCGAACCAAAAAAACCAGAACTGTGAACCAGAACCGGCCCAGAACCGGAGTTAAGCCGGTTTCGGTTCGGTTCCACCTTAGGTCGAACTGTGAACCGGCGGTTCTGAACCGAAACCGGCCGGTTCATGAACCGTGGCCACCCCTATGGCCATCCACTAGGTGGCACAGACATTAGACATCTAAGGGAATGAGACTGAGATCTTATACTACATACACCATGATCCAGATGCAGACCTATGATTTTAAGTAGTTGTGGTTCCCATTACGGTCGAGTACCAAATGCACACGGTGAGGATCGATTTCTCAGATGGATGCCTAACGATCATCTCAGTCGTTTACGAGACCCAGGTGGGTGTTCGAGTCTTCTTGACTTAGACCTAGTTCCTGCTGTTACTACTGATCACCTAATTTTTTTTCGGTTGTGGGATGAGAGATAGGAATGTAGCTGCCATTTTGGGTGTGCATGATGGCAGCTCATCCTAGGATAGTTAGGCTACTACCCTCTGGGGTTAATAGGGCTTTTTTGATCTTTTGGCATATTATTTTTGTATATTTTGATAGCCCTTTTCCCTTAGTCTTTCCCAACCACAGAACACTAGCTATATATATTATTTACTTATGTGTATATATATGTACATTTTTTTTTATCTTTTTTGATGAGTTATAACTCTTTCCATCTGATGATTCAGTTAAATGATGTTACTAAAGTTATTATAACAGTGAACTTTAGAATGATTGGCATAATTATTATTAACCCCATGTTGTAAACGAGATAATCAGGATAGTCTTGGGTAAATCTTACTTAGAAGTGGTACTTTTCCACACTGTTACTCCGTGTTGGACAGTTTAGGTTATACGCCTGTCTGATATGGGTGTCGGCAGGGAGGGGTGTCACAATATTTGGTATTAGAGCCTAGGTTTCAAAAGTTTAGATTATAAGGATAAGAACATTGTCAATTTTGAAAACTTAGAGGAAATGGTATTATTAATAACTTTTGAAGCTTAGGCTATAAAAATTTGAGATTTGGAAGGAATTTATATGATGAATGGATAGTGACAATTGATGATGTGGTATTTAATGATTTATGAGTACTGAATGAATTAATCTTGAATTGTAGGAAAATAAATGATGGCAAGAACTAGGGGAGGCGGTTTAGGTGCTCGAGGTAGGCTTAAAGGTAGACCGAGAGGCCGAGGTGCCCAGATAGGTAGAATGGATATAGTGGAAAGGTTAGAGAATGTGAATAGAAGCAGTTTTGTACCACGGAATAGATCCTCATCAGAAGTCTCTATTGGCAACGAAAGGAGTGATAGGCATGTACATGGTACTGAGAGTGAGCACGGCAGTTCAATGCCAAGCACGACAGTACTGAATTTTAATGTACCAAGGTGAGCACGTAATAGACAACAACCACAACCGGTACGTGAAAATAAAGCTAACCCAGTACCACCAATGATGTATATAGATGCTGTAGAATTGGCACGAACTATAGCCACGACAATGACAGAGAGAGAAGGAAAAGTATAAAAGGCCCGGAGACATGATTGAACACGCAAAGAAGTGTGGAGCGTATGATTTCTATAGTACCCTAGATCCAGGTCAAGTTGACAAGTGGATCAAAACGGTAGAAAAGGCCTTTACGACCTTACAGCACAATAATAGGGAGAAGATGAGCAACGTTTACAGCTTGATGTTTGACAAAGCCGATAATTGGCTAACCCAAATTCAGAATCTCTACAGAGAAGGTATGAATTGGAAAGTGTTCCAAGAGGAGTTCCGTAGAGAATACCTGACTAAAAACTACCGTAAGGAGAAGTTGGTTGCTTTTATCAATCTGGTACAAGGGTCGATGACGGTGAGAGAGTATGTTAAAAAGTTCAAAGATTTGTACAAATACGCTAAGGATATCTACCCTACCGAAGAGAAAAAGTGTGAGAAGTTTCGAGAGGGTTTGCATATATCCTTGAGAAGGAAATTGAGCCTTTACACTGGGACTATATTTCAAGGCTGGGTTGAGAAAGCAATGAAGTAGGAGAAATTGGATTAAGAATTTGAAGTTTCAACCCAGGTCAGACAGAATCAACAGCTCGAGTCTTCTCGACAATCTTAGAGGAGAAATGGGACCGGCGACTAAGATTTTCCCTATATTTTAAGGATAATGTAAGAACAGGAGGTGGAAATAGACCTCAAGGAAGTTAGGTATCGGGAGGTCATCAAGATAGATGGGAGCTAGGTACGACACACAAGGAAGGGATCCGTTACCTTAGTGTAATGTATGCAGGAAAAATCATATAGAAAGGTGTAGTCATCTTGAGGTTAGATGCTTTTGATATAATGAGATTGGATAATATGCTAGAAACTGCACCAAGGCACCACCAGGAGAACCTTTGATACAAGCATTGTATGCTCCATATAGTGAGCGAGGTAGAAGATCGACCAGGGTAGGAAGACCTACGAATACAACTATAGAAAGAATTGAAGTAGTAGAACCCTATCAGAATTAACTAGGAGAGCCGAGTGCCGCAGCTAGTGGTGTATAGTAGGCAAGGATCTATGCTTTTATAGAAAAGAAGGCAGAGAAGTCCCTATATGTGATTGCGGGCAAGGCACACATTAATGGTAAGTTAGCACACATACTCATTGACCCTGGTGCTACATTTTTGTTCATATTATCAATTTTTATGATGCACGATAGACTTAAGATGAATGATTTAAATGAACCTATGATTGTGAGCATGCCTATGGGATTGAGTATAGTTTGTGAGCATGCCTATGGGATTGATTATAGAAATATTTTGATGGAAATTGATATGGGTAAATTGAAATGGGATTTCATACCCCTATAACTTGATGAGTTTGATGCTATACTCGGGATGGATGGGTTGAGCCATTACTGAGCTAATGTGAATTGCTTTGCTAAGTAAGTAAAAATTGGAAGGGGAAGGTGGAAGGAAGATAATATTTATTGGAGGAGATAGGAAGACTCCTATCAAGACAATCTCGATGATGAAAGTTGAGAAATACCTTAAAAAGGGGTATAGAGCTTATCTAGCTTCAATAGTAGATGAAAGAAAGGAAGGTGTGAAGTTAAAAGAACTACCGATGGTGAATGAGTTCAAGGATGTGTTTCTTGAAGATTTGCTAGAACTGCCACCAGGGAGAGAGATTGAGTTTGAAATCAAACTCATACCTAGAATAACTCCCAAATCACAGATGCTATATAGGATGGCTCCGACGGAGTTGAAGGAGCTGAAGGCATAATTGCAGAAACTATTAGATAACGGACTTATACGACCGAGTTTTTCACCTTGAGGCACACCCATATTATGAAGGAAAGTATATGTAGAGAAACAATGAAAATGCGGAATTTAAAATTTTTCATTGCATGCAACATTTGCATTAACACATTACATTTTCATGCCCCATAGATCATATCACATGCACTCTTACATATCTAAACATGCATAATGAATAATATATCAACAACATAGCAACCAAAACATGCTTTTAAGAAGAAGACCTAATAACTAAGAGATATTGTAACACTTACAAACTCCTTAGTTGGTAGCACGCTCGAAAAGCTTTTGGTTGTTGGTGATCCATAAGCTTGAGCTCCCCAAGTGTGAAGCCTCTAGCTTGAAACACAAGGTTGGCAAGGAAGACCTCCAAGATTGGTGTTGTTCAAGTCTCAAGCCTCTCCCTTGTTGACCCAAAGAGCTTACAAGAACTCCCACCAA
>CATIWO010242742.1:0-29267 GCA_949673435.1 Macaranga tanarius | reverse complement strand
TTCTAATTTTGTTCTTCTATTTATAGGCACATGATTATTTTAGTTCTCAGAACTTCTACATTCTCTACACTTTTCTTTTAATTAAATTCTCTGCATCTTTATTCTCTGTAATTATTTTCTTGCTACCTAATGAGTTCAAACAGCGTGTCTATCAATAGCTAAAGGTCCAATGCAAAAGGGAAGGCACCAATGCAAATAAGACCTAAGCCAACGGATCTCAAAGATAAGTATAATGCTTTCTTCCCTATTTTCTCTTATGAAGAAGGAAAGAGATTCAGTTCTCTTAGCAAAAGAAACATGTGCATGCCTAAATAATTTGATGATCAAAATTTAAAAGATATTGGAATGCATGATTTTATGAATGTTTTGTGCAAAAGGCTAGGCTTGTTTAAGTTAAAAACAGTGAAATATGATGTGTTTCTTAAATTGGCCATTGAATTCTACACTACTTTAAAAATTAAAGATGAAGAGCAGAGAATTTTTGCATGTAGATTCTTTGGAAAAGAATATGAGTTTGATTATGATCTCATAACTGAAATTTTTGATTTTTCTGAAGGGGGTATTTGTCAACCTCCCGAATTTGACATGATTAGGTTTTGGGCTGAAATTACTAAAAGGCATAGAATAAGTCATGGAGATACTATAGTTAGTGGTCTAATTGATAGTCACTCATATTTGCCGATGCATAAATTCATGGTAAACACCATCTTTGGTAGGAATAATAGAACAAAGGTTATGCCTGATGAATTATTCTTATTATGGTGCATGGCTACTAACCGTAGGGTGAATAGTGCATATCTTGTATTTTATTTTATATGGCGTATTGTGCAGGGATGAAAAACATTGATGTTTATGGGCCATATTATTACAGGCTTGGCCATACACTTTGTACTGAGGAAACTCACCCTTTTTGCACCATTAGAACGTGAGATCTTTGATGAGGATTTTCTGGTCAGAGCTGAGATAATCACAGATTTTGAAATGCTAGAGGAGGCAGACAATAGAAGATGCTATTAGCCACGTCAAATTGCCTTGAGACATGGAGATGTTCCTCTACCCAAGGTGGTAGAAAATTTTGATGACGTTAGTGAAGATGAAGAAGAAAATATCAAACCTCAAGTAGCTCAAGAGAATGCAAGGGTGAATAAGAGAGATGGTAAGACCAAAGTAAAGAAAAAGAACAGAGTAGCAAAAAGGAAGAGATTTGAGGAAAGTATTAAGAGAATCGAAAAGAAGATAGAGGATTCGGCAAATCAAACTGATTAAAGGCTTGGTCACATGATGATGGATGTGATCACCAAATTTAAAGTTTATGAGACCCTAAGACACGCAAGGATGGACAATTTGATGGCTGAAGTAGAGGAGCTGAAGTAATTGATCTCTCAAAGTAAAGGGAGTAAGGCATCAATGGAGCCATCTGTTGAGATCATAGTTCCAGAGACTTCATCTTCAAATGCATCTGATTAGGGGAGTTTTATTTCCCCTTTATTTTTCTATTTTTATTTGTGTTTTTCATTTTAGTTTGTTATTGCATAATAAAAGACCTTTCACTTAATTTTTTGAGCCTATTTGTGCTAAGAGTTAGTATCATTAGGTGTGTTTTTCTTGAGTAAGTGTGTTAATCTCCTTTTAATGCTTGGTTTGGGTTGTTAAGTTAGAGGAATAACTTGTGATTAAGAATTTTTGAATTTTAATGAACTTAATGCCTACTCCTTCATTGAGTGATTGAAATAGTATGCTTGATAGTTGAGAAAGGTGTTTATAGAAATTTAACTATTTCATGTAGTTTATATATGTATAAGCACTTAAAAAAAATTTAAATAAGTTCCTCTAGCGAGATGGAGTGTAAAATGAACTCATGTATATACTCCAATGCTCTATAAAGGGTACAAGTATTCAAAGGACTTTATTGAGGTATCCACATTAAGTAATATGGAAAGGTGGGGGATACTACAATAGGGAAATTCTAAGGAATAAAGTATGTTCCTTTTAAGTATTATTAATGAAAGAACTACTTGAGTGTTAGTGTTCTATGCCTACTTTCATATTTCTTGGTTGTTAATCATGCTGTTTCATGAATTCAACGAGGGAGTTTACTTTTCACTTGGTAATTGTTATGTTCCTGGTTATGAGTTATTGCTTTAATTTTCAGTTTTAAACTTTATATTAAGGGGAGATTAGGATGGTTCCTCAAGTTAAAAACTACTCATGATGTTTGTTCTTTGTATAAATAGGTTGTTATCTTATTTTTGCTTGAGGACAAGCAAGGGCTCAAGTGTGGGGGAATTTGATGAGTGTGAAACATGCATGTGTTGAGCACTTTATTTTATTGCATATTAAGTTAAGAAATGCATTTTTAGCTAGTTTTTAGTTAATTTAGTTAGTTTTGTTATTTTATTTTAATTTAGGTGCTTTTATGTTAAATAGGTAATTTTTGTTTAGTTTTTGGTTGTAGGATGCATTTGAGAGGAGATGGAGATAGTGTTTGAAGATAAAGATAAGAATAAAGCTTAAAGTTGGAAGGTTATCCTCACATCAGAGCACATGGCCATGTGCACACCCATGTGTGGAGTTGCATGCCCATGCACTTGCCCATGCCTGAATTGAAGAAGAACCAGTCACAAAGAACATGCCCATGTGCCAGTCACACGCCCATACGTATGGCCATGTCTGATTCTCAGATTTTAGAGCTATTTTGATGCATGGGCGTGTCCAATTGTTGCGTACTAGTGTAGGATGATGTGGCAGCCAATCAAAAGTGGATTTTAAGCTGGAGTTTAGATAGATAGAAGCTCATCTTTTAAGCCTATATTTAGATAGAGTTTGGGAGAGTTTAAATGACCTTTTATTATTAGGAAACTAGGTCTTTTAAATAGAACCATATGTTTTTCATAAGGAGTTCCAACTAGTAGTTTTTTTTTAGTTTTTTGTTTTAGTTTTAGTTTTTGGTTCTCTACTCTCCTGGTTTTTCAGAATACATTTTCATTTTGTTTTGCTTATTAGAGGAGATACTTGGCTTGAAGTTAGAAGAGCAAGGCTTCCTTACATCATTTGGAATGGGGTTTTTCTTGTATCACTCTTTTATTTAATTGTTATTATGTTCAGAATGGTTTTCATTTCTTGTTTGTTTTCTTTTATTTTTAACATGAGTAGCTAGATCCTTTTTATGGTTCTTATTCTGAATTGACCATGTGCTTATTGTGATTAATGTTAGGTTGCTAGATCTAATTCATTAGTTATTGTTGTGCTTAATGTCATTTTAGGACTGATCACCTTAAGATTGAATTGACACTATAGGCTTAATCGAGAGATAGGTTCTGTAGGATTAGGCAATGACCTATTGATTGCTTAGTTAGTTGAGAGACGGTTAAGTGGATTAATATTGATTAAAGGTTATGATTCAAAATTGGAATTAAAAGGCATTAGGTTGGTGAGAGCCAGTAAACTTATTATTAATTAATCTCCAGTTAATTACAGGTTTATCTGAGAGGAAAACCTATGGTTTCTAAGATCCCTTCAAAATGAATTAGAAATAGTTAAACTTAATTGGTCAATCAATCGTTGGAAATGGTCCAATTGAGAATAAGAACCCTAGCTTTTAATATTTGTTTAAATTTGAATTTTACTTTAGTTTGTTTTAGTTTCAGTTTTTAAAGAATCTAAAGTCTATTTCGGTGTCTAAACAAACGAACATAGTTAGTATTTCAGTATTCAATTCACAATCTCTGTGGGACGATATGTTTATTACTACTTGATACGATTATGTGTACTTACGGATTTACACACATCACCCATATATTAATCCAACGACTATAAACATTTATAGTACATTTACTAAATAAGTTTGTCAATAATATTATCAACTCTTGATAATAAACTTATCTAACATAATACTAAGAGTAAATATTCAAATAAACAAACACTTTAATTTAAATGAATATTTTATGGCAATAGGGATAAATATACAATGTCTACATACAAGAATGGCCCTAGGGCACATCTACACCAATAGGGTTTGAGTCTAAAACAATGTTTGATTTAATATTGTGTAGGTATGCTTGAAGTCCACTAAGAGCAAAATTCAATGGTACTTGGATAGTGGATGTTCAAGGCACATAGTGGGTGACAGAGGCCAATTGACCTCCTTGGAAGCAAAAGATAAAGTGTAACTTTTAAAGATAATGGTAAAGGGAAGATTATGGGAATTCACAAAATAGGTAACCTAAAAACCCTTTTCATTCATTATGTTTTAATAGTTGATGGTTGAAGCATAATTTGCTTAGTATTAGTCAACTATGTGACATAGGAAATAAAAGTAACCTTTTATCCTAAAAATTACTTTATTAGTAAACTCTATGATGATAAAGTAATTTTTAGTGGTGAAAGAGTAGATAATGTCTATGTTAATGTCCTAAATAAGGTAGACAATAAAGAATTTAAGTGTTTAATGTCTATTTCCCATGACACATGAACTTAAAAGGTTACAATATGCTTATTTTGAATTGCTTGATGAACTTTGCAAAATGGAACGTATGGATGGGTTACCTAAACTCAAGTTCACCAAAGACAAGATATGCAATGCTTGTCAAATAGAAAAAAAGAAAGGTCATCATCTAAGCTCAAGAAAAGAGTGTCCACATCTATACTATTAAAGTTAATAAACTTTAATTTGTTTATCCCTATAAGAGTTGCTAGCTTAGTTGGAGTGTATTATGTATTTGTGCTTATAGATGATTACTTAAAATTAAATTGAGTGTGTTATCTAACTCATAATAGTGATGCTTTTATTGCTTTTAAAAGTTTTGTAAAAAGAGTTAAAAAAAAGAAGAAATGTTTTTGCATTACTAGATTAGGAAAATGAACTTTTTAATTCTTTTTATATTGAAAATGGCATTTCACATAACTATTCTTCCCTTATAACACCTTAACAAAATAGGATAGTTAAGAAGAAGAATAGAACATTAGTAGAAATAATTAGAACAACACTATATGAGTATAATTTGTCTTTATACTTTTGGGCAAAAGCTGTAAACACCGCTTATTATGTTTCAAACCATATTTTGAAAAAACCAATTTTAAACAAAATCTCTCACGAGCTATAGAATAATAGAAAATCTAAGATTTCATATCTTAGAGAATTTGGGTGTAAATGCTTTATATTAATCACTAAGAACATCCTTAGGAATTTTAATTCACGAGCCGATGAAAGCATATTTTTAGGATATTGAACTACTATCAAAGCGTATAGGGTTTTTAACAAAAGAACTCTAATGGTGGAAGAGTTTATGCATGTAGTAGTTGATGAGTCAAACCAACTTGATCCAAGAAAGGATCTTATTTATATTGATAATATTATAGGTGACTTTATAAAGATGAACATTCAAGAGAAAAAGGTTACAAAGCCTTTGGATATGAAGGAGCCTAGCAAGGAAGAAGAGAAGGATGCACCTTAACTAACCTTAGAGGAGGTACCAAAGGAGTGGCATTATAAGAAGGAATGATAGATGAAACATCAAAATGGGTAACCACTAGATCTTTGAAAGTGGCCCTCGAGGGGGGGGGGTGAGTAGGGCTAATTAAAAACTTTAAAAGGTTAAATTGAAAGTAGGTAAATAATTTGAAGGTTGGTAAGAACAAAAATGAAAGTAAAGGCAAGAACAATTAAGGAACACACTTAATTACAAAGTTCAAATTATGAAAATCCTACTTTTCTACCTAACTTCTTCTAAGTTAGGATTTTTAACCATCCACACTAATCTTATTCACAAGATTGATATAACAACAAGTTTTTCTTGGCTTAACTGTAATCTTACAATAAGTTTTTTTGGCTTAACTCCAACCAAAACTAAATCCTAAGTGTTTTAGATGACTAACAATTAAACCAATAAGTGAATTTGATCCTCACTTCCCCCCAACTTAACCCAAAACAAAAGTAGAAATGAAACCCTATCACTTTATATAACCCAACTCTTAAAAGAGTTAATGAAAGCTTTTAAGATTATAAAGAACAATTGAAAGAAATTGATTTATAAAGCAATTAATTCATTCAACAAACTTCCTAATCTTATAAATGTGTATTGAAGAGGTTATAAATGTGTATTGAAGAGGTATTTATACTTAAGGCATAAAAAACTAGCTGTTAGAATGCAGAATTCGAGCTCCTCCTTTTCTCTGTCTTTATTAAATGCATTTTTAAGTTTTTATAGAAATGTGCATGATCACAATCATGAGAATGCAAATCGTGATCTTGAGGTTTGAAATTATAGTTGTTATGCCTCTAACATAGCTATTATGGAGAAGACACATCACTCATGATGGATGGTCACAATCGAGAGGATGGTAGGTACAGAATGCTAAACTTGTGATAACGATCGTGATTAATCAACTTATGGTCATGAGCTTTGAACTTCCTCATAGTATGGCTTATGGGATATAGTCATGATCGAGAGGAAGGATTGTTAAGAATGATGAGATCAAACTCATGATCCATTCACAATTGTGACCCTTGCCCTTAAGGAGTACTATATTGTCATCACAAGTTGTCTTTCATGCTCAAGGCTATGACCTTATCTTTTGAGGGCTTCCGGATGCTTAATCACAATTATAATCATCCTAATAACTATTTGGATGCCTGAATTCTTCATTCTTTTATCCTGTTGATGCTTTTAAGCTCTTAATCATGTCTTATTTGAGTTCCATTTTGTACAATGAAGCTCCTCACTTATAGAAACACTTAAGAACATACATTAGCAATTAAAAATTAATTTGTTAAAGTCAAAATAAAAGTGATTAAATATTGATCATGCAAATGGTCAATAGTCTCTCCCTTTTTGACTTTAACAACTAATTTTGAATGATTGATAAAAAATATTAATGTGCATGTGTATGAAATTAGCTTAGTTATACTCCCCCTTTAATGTGTGCATCGGGTTTGAAAGACTCCCCCTCAATATATGCATAGGGTTCTATAGTCTAAGACTGAATGTTAGGCATTTAAAGCATTTATTAACATAGATTTTGTAAGTTTAAAGATGTATTAGGCATTTGAATATCATTTATTATATATGGACATAAACATACTTGAATTCAAATTCTAAATTCAAGCTTCAATACCAAGCAATATAATTATATAAATTGATATCAAACATAGCTAATCATCCAAACATTACTCTCCCCCTTTTAACAAAGTGCAAAAAGGGCGCATAAGTTAAATAAGAAAGCAACATAATATAAGCATAAGGAACAATGCACTTCATTAACTAAGAAACTGACAATATATAGTGGGAAATTAAACTAAATAAGTCAATGTAAAAATAAACAACTAAAGATGTAGTCTAAGATTAACTAAAGTTGCAATTCAATGATGAAAAACAAAAGGTGAAAGAACAATGCATGAGAACAAATGAACTAAGTCCTAAAGGCTCATATTCTTAGCCATTGCCATCACTATCTTCTCCTCCATCTTAATTATCTCCCTCTTGTATGGCATGTGAAGCCCATTGACATTAGAGATTTTGTTATTGGTAAAGGTAGTAAATGTCACACTTAAGATGATCAATCTTAGAATCCACTCTATCAAATGGAGTGTTGAAGCTGGATTTAACAATAGTCATCCTATCAAAAAGAGTGGACATTTATTAAGGCTCATCCTCAAAAGCTTGAGTGCTAAAACCACCTTTTCCCCTTATTTTTTTCCTCTTAGACATGGATGTGCCTTCTTATGAAACTTGATCTCTTTGTTCACCCATTTCACCTTCAGCCACATCTAAACCGAGGGTACAAACTATTACTACTTCTTCAAGACTTTGTTCAAGGTCTTCATCAATTGGTTGCTCATCCTTGAATACCCATAAATTGTTTACCTTTTTGAATTACTTGGAGTTCTTAAGAAAGATATAATTAAGGAAAGAAAGGGGCATGAAATCAAGGTTTTAAAAAAGAAACTTTGAAATGTTGTGCAATTTTGGTGACAATTCCACCAATAGAAATGCCCCCATGAAGACTACAACTCATAAGTCAAAGTCTCCATAAAAGAAATCTACCTATTTCAACTTGCACTTTATTAACCATTATATACAATAGGTAGTGATCATTAAGGGATATGGCCTCATTACTAAAGGCCCTTTCATTAATGGAATAAGATAAAAATTTGTATAAATACTAAAAGGCTTTTGAAGCAAGAGAGGATGATTTTGAAAGATCGGTAAGAAAATTCCCAACTCCAACTTTGCAATTATTTACCTAAAAGGTATGGTGACTCCAAGTGGTTAGTGTTTATACAGATTTTTAAAACCAAAGATTTTATCAAACTCATCCACGGTTTTAAAGTAGTTTACTTATGCTATAAAGGGGGTTATTTTTAAGGTTGTAAACGAGCCAAGCTGCTCACAAGCTACTCGAAACTCACTCAATAAAAGCTCATTTTAGTTTGTATATTGAAATTCATTTAATAAATGAGCCGAGCTCAAACTATGCAAAGCTCAACTCATGAAGCTTGTGAACAAGTATGAATAAAATTTTTTAAGCCGGGTCGTAGTTTTAATGTATTAATAATTTGATATTAGATAATAGTATATAAATGTTTATTGTAAAAATTTTTAAAAAAATATATTTGTAGTATAAAATAATAATTTTTATTAAATATATTATAAATTATTTACTAAATAATTTATTTTAATTTTTTTAATCTATAATTTTAATTTATAGTTTGTATTTTTAAAATTTTTTTTAAAGCTCATTTAGGATAACAAACAGCTTGCGAACACCAAGTGGCATAATAAGCTCAGCTAGATAACAATGAACTAAGCCTGAACTAGCCAAAGCTCTGCTTGGATCATTTACACCCCTACTTATTTTGATCAACTTTGATGTGACGAAGAGTAAATATTGACAAAAATTCAACAATAAGAGAGGGGTATGTAGGAAGGGCCTTAAAAGTAAGGTCAAACAATGAAATTTATTCAAAAAGGGATTTTACCTCATCATAAATGCCACGATATTCAATAGTACTTTTCATCATATACCTTGAGGGAACAATTTATCTAGTATTGAAGCAAGTAGTTCTAGTCTTGATTTCGTTTGATGTGTAGTGGATGGTGGGTGTCCTTCAAATTTGTTCCTTGGTAGCTTTCTTTGATGATGATGATAAAGCAATACTCTTTCTAGGAGCCATGATGTTATAAGATGATTTTGATAAAAGGAAAGATGCAGGGATGAGTCTTAGCGAATAAGAGAAGAGATTGTGTAAGAGGAGTTAAAGAGTGAAAGTCTTTGAAAGATAAAAAATGCTTAAACCAAAAGAGGAACAATTTGTGTATAATGCAAAAGTAATATGAAAATCCTTATTAAAATGGGTTTATATAAAGAAAGAGTGATTCCTAAACACTTTAAGATAGTTTTGAATGGCGTAAAGTCTCAAGAAATCATTTCTTTATGCATTAAAACAAAATTTCAAAAGGAGAATTAAAGTGACCATTTTTCTATATGTTGTAGGATGCATCATCACAATTGTCAGCATGCAATCATGATCGTGAGCACAACTCATGATTGCTTCCTCATATTCGTGAGCATAACTTGTGATTGCTTGCTCACGATCATGAGCAGGGCTGCTCAAGTGTCATGATCCTCTTAAAAAGAGGTAACGATCATTACCCAAGTTCCTTTCGGTCCCTCAACTTTAAAAAATTTTACAAATGGGTCCCTCAGAAAAACTAAATTGACATATTTTAAAACTTTGAAAATATGTTAATTTAAATTTAAAACCATTGTAATTTTTAAAATTCTTATGATTATGTTATTGCTCTAAGTTACCGTCGACATTTTAATATTGACAAATTCATTGATAAATTAAATAAATTGATTTTATTAGTTTATCATTGATTAGCATCAATCATGAATTATGTAATATGTCTTCAGCTGCTTAAACCTAAGTAATCAATAAGTAAATTCAATAAGCATAGATCAGATAAACAATCATTTCAAACAAGGACCATCAAGCATACCAAGATTCCCCTTAATGAAGTTCATTCGATCTTCATTAAGTGGCTTAGTGAAAATATTTGCAAATTGATTGTTTGTATTAATAAACTCAAGTATAATGTTACCATATTGGACATGATCACATAAGAAATATTGTCTAATGTCTGTATGTGATAGGATGCAAAATAGCATAGTAATTTAGGATCATTATGTTGACTTTTTAATTAATTTGTATTTGCATTATGTTTACTTATATGTTATTATTATTAGTTTTGTGTTTTTGGTGTGCTTTTATATTGTTTATATGTTTTGTAGCTTCTTTTGGACTAATCTCAAGCTTAAAGTTGCTTTGGAGTACAATAGAATGAAGTTTGGTGATCAAAAAGTCAAAGGAGGCATTTCAAGACCTGTGCCGACTCGTGACAGCGAGTAGCTGTGTCGAGTCACTCCTTCATGCCGAGTCATCCTCACTGTCTGTGCTGACTCATGCCACTATACCGAGTCATGATAGAGGGAACTCGTGTTGACTCATACCCTGACTCGGCACATTGTTTCGAGTAGTTTAGGCACCTTTTCCTTGCACCTTTTCCAATTTGAGCCCTTTCCGAAAGTGTACGAGTTCAGGTGTTTAGGAGGCCTATAAATACATGTATTGGCTGCATTTTAGACATAATTACATATCAGAAAACACTTAGTTTATTTGTCTAAAGTATTAGTTTTGTTTAGTTAGTATTATTATTGTAATTCAAACTATTAAGAGAAGATCATTCAAGCAAGTCAAGGATACATCAAGAAGGCTATCTACATTCAAGTTCTATCTTTCTCTCTTTTAATACTTGATGTTTATTATACCTTTTTGTTGTTGTTCCATATTCAATATGTACCTTGGCTAAGCCATTGTTTGTTAGAATTTCAAGGAAGAATGAATCAATGAATTATATCTTTTATTTTATGTTATATGAATGATTTGATTTTAATTATGAGTTTGAATGTGTTGTGTATGATTGGCCACCATATATGACGTGTTAATGAAAATTGCATGCAATAAGAGTTGGTGCATTGTAGTGGAAATACAATTGAATTCATTAAAGGTTATGAAATCACTTGGAGACAATGATTTCTATTTAAAGTATTAAAAAGTATAAACCTTGCATGATAATTTTATGGATCTTTTTTATCTCTACAATGACATGAGAATGCTTGTAGACTCTAAATGAAATTACCCTTGATTGACAATAAGAGATGCTTTTAAAGACTTTAAGTTTAGTTGATAATGAGAATTGCATTTATGTCTTATACCATGTTTTATAATCATTTCATATAATCAATTATTTATTTCTTGTAATTCTTGATAATTTCCAAATTTTAGTTCTAATGAACCCTTTTTAAACTTGATATTTAGAATAATTGAATTAGTTAACATAATTCGTAATTAATTAGAATAGTTAGAGTAATTCAACAATCATCATTATTACTATTTGTCTATCCATCTAAGTATCTATCCAGTTAATATAAAATTGCTCTAAATTCTTGAGTGTTCGACACCCTATTTACTCTATACTTAGTCTTAGAGACTAGGGTATTATAATTTGACCCACATTAAATTTTGGCACTGTTACTTGGGAATTTGTTTAGAATTTTTATTAACTTAGGTTAGAGAAAGGTTATTTTAGGCCTTTATTTTATTTTTATTATTTATATTTTTATAATAAATTGTTTCGTTGATTGTTTGATTTTGATTGTTTTCATGATGAGACTTAGTAGAAGTTCCAGTGATATTTTGCATTTTGATCCCGAAATTGAGTTAACTTTACGTGCCTTGCATAGGGAACAAAGGGTAAGAAGAGTGGATCAACAAAATTTGAACATCATAACGGAACTGAAGAGACGTACTTTGGGCGACTTTGCTATGCCCGATAGCATAGGTAATTTTGGAGGAATTGTGGCTCCATCAATAGCCAACAATAACTTTAAAATTAAACCAAGCATCATACAAATGGTGCAAAATAATCAGTTTGGAGGTCTACATGGAGAGGATCCATATGCTCATATATTGACTTTTCTCAATGTGTGTGCTACCTTCAAGATCAATGGAGTGACGGATGATGCGATAAGGCTTAGGCTTTTACCATTTTCAGTCAAGGAAAAGGCACAACCTTGGTTTGTTAGTTTGCGTAGTGAATCAATCACTACTTCGGACCAATTGAAGCAAGCATTTCTTCACAGGTATTTTCCACTGCAAAAGACCACTAAGTTTCGCAATGAGACCACTACTTTCAAGCAAAATGGGAGTGAGACCATTTATACGGCTTGAGAGAAATTCAAGGAGCTTCAAAGGCAATGTCCACATCATGGCTTGCCCAATTGGATGATCCCTCAAATTTTCTATAATAGGTTGACAGATGAGAATAGAAATATTGCTAATGCATCCTCTAGTGGGAAATGGATGGATAAAATGGCTAAGGAGGCTATTATTCTACTTGAAGAGCTTACATCTCAAGGATACATAGGTGATGATCTAATAATGGTAAAAGCAAGAGGACTTTTGGAGCTTGACACCATCAACTTGTTAAGTGCTAAGGTAGATGTTCTCACCAAGTTGGTAAGTAAATCTCAAGTTAACTCTATTGATAATGCTAATGTTGCTTGTGAGCTTTGTGGAGGATCTCATTCATATTCTCAATGCAATATGAATTCTAATGCTAATGAGGATGTGAGTTTTGTGCAAGGAGCTTTCAAATAAAGAGGGGGGCTGAATTCAAATACATATAACCCTCAATGGAGAAAATATCCCGGATTCTTTTGGTCAAACACATCCTCTTAACTAAACCCTCCTTTTAACCTAAATTTTTCCAAACCATAAAACCCACTCGATTTTCCTATAAAACCAAATCATCCTTCTTTTAATCCACAACCACTACCAAAGTCTAACTTAGAAGGTCTTATGGAGAAATTCATAAACTAACAATCAACTACCAACAAACAACATGAGGACCAATTCAAGCAACTCAATACAAGAATTGATCAATGTGTTTCCCACAATCAAATCATTGAAAATTAAATTTTTCAACAAGCCTCTTCAACCCCTCAACCTTTAGGCAGACTACCTAGTCAACTTGAATTTCAACCTAAAGAATCTTGTCAAGTCATAAACTTAAAAAGTGGTAAGGAAGTTGCAGGCGCTTCATCAAATAAGAAGAAGATGGTGAATGAGGATGATGATGAAGGTGTAGTGGATTCGAAGGTAGATGATAGTGTGAAGGATAAAAAGGATGATAAGTGTAGTGTGGAAGAGAAAATTACTCAAGAAGTACCAAGCAATAAAGGAGAGCCTAAGGTTGACCTTAGAACCTTACCTTTCCCACAAAGGTTCATAAGGCATAATCTTGACAAGTAATTTGGTAAATTTCTTGATCATATGAAAGACATGTCCATTACCATACCTTTTATGGATTTCATTAGAGATATGCCCTCTTGGGGTAAATTTTTAAAGGATATTGTTAATCATAAGGGTAAGATGGAAGAGTATGGCCCAGTTTCACTTGTTGAAGAGTCTAAGGCAATGTTCATAAGGACACAACCAAAACTCAAAGATCCAGGTTCTTTTACTATTCCTTATAGGATTGGTGATATTGCATTTAATAAAGCTTTATGTGATATAGGTTCTAGTGTGAGTTTAATGCCTTATTCCATTTATGAGAAAATAGATGTAGGTGAATTAAAGCCTACTACCATGTGTCTTTCTATGGTGGATAAATCCATTAAATATCCACTTGGTGTGCTTGAAAATGTACCCACCAAAGTGGATAAGTTTATTATTCCTATAGATTTTGTAGTGATGAATATAAAAGAGGACCCTGAAATTCCTATATTATTGGGAAGACTATTTTTGGTGACCGCGGAGGGTGGTCATTGATATGAAAAATGGCAAAGTTAAGGTGGAAGTGAATGATGAGACCATAGTTTTTAATGTTTATAAAATGATTAAGACAACTATACCTATTAAAGTTTGTGAAAGGATAAATTCATTTAATATAATTGATGAATGTGTGAAAGATATTGTACATGAGTATGTAGGGCAAGACCATATGGCGATTTCTAAGTCACAAGGGGCTGATGTGAATTGTTCTAATAAAAAGGTTATAGCTTGTGTAAGAGTATTGGAATTAACTCCATATGCTTATCCTTATAGGTATTAAAGATATGAGCTACTAAGGAAGGAGGATGATCCTAAGCCTTCCTCACCAAATGAAGCACTCAATTTGGAGCTTAAACCTTTGCCTTCCACTCTAAGTTATGCATTTCTTGATTCTAATTCTAATTTTCCTTTTATTGTAAATTCTTTACTACCTAATGATGAGGTGAATGCTTTATGTGATGTTTTAAATAAAAATAAGGGAGTAATAGGATACTCAGTCAATGGTCTAAAAGAACTAAGCCCAAATATTTGTATGCATAGAATCCTTTTAGAGGACGATGCTAAGCCTACTATATAAGCTCAAAGGAGGCTAAATCCCACTCTCAAGGAAGTGGTAAGAAAGGAAGTGATTAAGTTGGTTGACAATGGAATCATATATTCCATTAGTGATAGTAAATGGGTAAGCCCCGTTCAAGTTGTTCCTAAAAAAGGTGGCTTGACCGTTGTGCAAAATGAACATAATAACTTAGTGCCTACTAGGACTATCAGGGGTTGGCGTATATGTATTGACTATAGAAAGTTAGATAAAGCAACTAGGAAAGATCATTTTCCATTGCCTTTTATTGATCAAGTTATAAAGAGATTAGCAAATTTTTCCTATTTTTGTTATCTTGATGGGCTTAGTGGCTTTTATCAAATTCCTATTAATCCTAAAGACCAAGCTAAGACTACTTTTACTTGTCCATATGGTACTTTTTCTTTTAGGCGTATGCCTTTCGGTTTATGTAATGCTTTTGCTACTTTCTAAAAATGCATATTTTCAATATTTAGTGATTTAATAGATGATTGTGTTGAGGTATTCATGGATGACTTTAGTGCTTATGGATCTAACTTTGTAAATTGTCTAGAAAATCTTTCTAAGGTTTTTGATAGGTGAAAGAAGCATAGACTAGTACTTAATTAGGAGAAGTGCCACTTTATAGCACAATAAGGGATTGTTCTTGGGCATTTGGTCTTATAAAGAGGCATTGAGGTTGATAAAGCAAAGATTGAAGTCTTTGTTAATTTGCCACCTCTAAAGTGTGTTAAGGATATAAGGAGCTTTCTTGGACATGTGGGTTTCTATAGAAGATTCATCCAAGATTTCTCCAAAATAGCAAAGCCATTATGCAAATTACTTGCCAATAAGGCTAATTTCGAGTTTGATGATGCATATATGGATGCATTTGGGACTTTGAAAAAGGCTCTTACTTCAGCACTGGTTTTGTAATCACCTAATTGGGAGCAACTATTTGAGATCATGTGTGATGCAAGTAATTTTGCGGTTGGGGCTGTTTTGGGGCAAAGAAAAAAAGGCAAGCCTTATATGATTTATTATGCTAGCAAACTACTTGATAATGCTCAAATCAATTATTCCACTATGGAAAAAGAGTTGCTTGCTATTGTTTATGCATTTGACAAGTTTAGAGTATATCTTATAGGGAAAAAGGTCATTGTGTATTCCGACCATGCTGCCCTCAAGTATCTTCTAAGTAAGAAAGATGTCAAACCAAGGCTCTTAAGGTGGATTCTAATGCTTCAAGAGTTTGATTGGGAAGTGAGAGATAAGAAAGGAAGTGCGAACCTTATTGCAGATCACTTATCAAGGCTAGACTAAGAAGGATTGAACAAGGATGATGATGGTGTGCCAATCAATAAGTCATTTCATGGTGAACATCTTCTTACTTTGGCTTCTAAAGAACTTCCATGGTTTGCAGATTTCGCAAACTACCTTGTGAGTGGAGTTCTTCCTTATGGGCTTGATTATATGCAAAAGAGAAAGTTCTTGCATGATAGTAAGTTCTACTATTAGGAGGAACTATTGCCTTATAAGAGATGTGGAGACGGTTTGATTAGAAGTTGTATTCCTCAAGATGAAATTCAAGATGTTTTGAGACATTGACATTCTTTAGATGTAAGTGGACACTTTGGTGCATCAAAGATAGCTTCTAAGGTACTACAATCTGGTTTTTGGTAGCCTACTTTATTTAAAGATGCTAGAGATTTTATGCTTAAATGTGATAGATGCCAAAGAATAGGTAATTTATCTAGGAAACATGAGATGCCTTTGAAAGGAATTCTAGAAGTAGAGATTTTTAATGTTTAGGGCATCGACTTCATGGGTCCCTTTCCTAGTTCCTTGGGTTACAAGTATATATTAATCATTGTTGATTATATCTCAAAGTCGGTAGAAGCAATAACTATTATTACTAATAATGCAAAGGTTGTCAAGAAGATGCTTAAGAAAATTATTTTTCCAAGGTTTGGCACTCCTATAGCATTAATTAGTGATGGTGATTCACACTTTTGTAATCATATGATAGAAGTTCTTTTAAAGAAATATGGGGTAATACATAAGGTGGCTACTCCATATCACCCACAAATAAGTGGGTAAGTTGAAGTGAGTAATAGAGAGGTCAAATGGATTTTAAAGAAAACAGTTTCTTCATCAAGTAAGGATTGGGCATTGAAGTTAGATGATACCTTATGGGCATATGAGATAGCTTTTAAAACACCCACATACCTTACTCCTTACCAATTGATCTATGGTAAGTCTTGTCACTTGGCCTTAGGACTTGAGCATAAGGCATATTGGACAACAAGGGCTTTGAACTTTGATTTGAATAAAGTGAGAATGAAAAGGTTACTTTAACTAAATGAATTGGAGGAGCTACGAATGAATGCTTATAAGAATGCTATGTTGTATAAGGATCGTAAAAAATTATGGCATGATAAGCATATAGATAAGAAGGAGTTTCATAAGGGCGACCTTATTCTGCTTTATAACTCTAGATTGAAGTTGTTTCCCAGAAAGTTAAAGTCAAGATGGTCGGGTCCTTTCAAAGTTGTCGAAGTTCATCCTTATGGAGTAATTGACATTGCTAATGACAAGGGAGAAAGCTTCAAGGTGGTCATCATCTCAAGCCTTATTTGAATGATAAGGTAATTGATCAAAATGAATCAATCTATCTTTCTACACCATGAGTCCTAAAAGGTATGGTTAAGCTATAGACCATTAAATTTAGCAAGGTATTTATTTTATATTTTTAATTATTTCTAGTATATTTATTTTCTTTTATTTGTTCATTTTCTTTTAAGAACACACACATACATATAGTTTTTCTTTAAGTTAATCTTTGTTTTAATTTTTATAGTATTTTTATATATATATTCATCTAAAATATATATATTTTATTTTCTACATTGGCTTTGTGCCGAGTCAGCACGCAGCCGAATGGTGCTGAGTCTGCACATGCATGCTGCCTTGCCCATTCGCTAGGCTCTTTCTTGTGAGCTCTATGCCGAGTCAGCACGTAGTGCCGACTCATAACAGAGACTCGTCGTGTCGAGTCAGCACTGTGTGCGAACTCGTGCCCTTACCTTTACACCACATTTTATTTTTTTTGTGATTTTCTTATTTTTCTTTCTTTATCATTTTTTATTATTTTATTCATTTATTTCTTATTTAATTCTACTACTTTTTCTCTATTTATTTTTGTCTTCTTGCATATAATAACTACTCCTATTTCAAATCCAAATTTGAAAAGTCATGTCCTTTCCCCATAAGGACACAACTTTTCAACTTTGTCAAAACCTTTTATCTTTCCCTATTAATACCGACATTGACTACTAATATTATATTCTCTATTCTTCTCTTTTTCATCTACTTTTCTTTTATTTAAACACTCTACACATTTTTTTTACTTCTTCATTCTCTACAATTTTTGCTCTTTTAATCTATTTCTTTATTCTAAGTTTTTCTTCTTCTTCTCTAACACTCACTCACTCTTTTCTTCATCCTTAACCGAACCAACTTATTCTCCTTTTCTATTTCTTTTCTTTTTCAACTTTATTTTCTTTATTTGATATGGGAAGAACTAAAGGATCTTCATTCTCAAGGCTAAGAAGGGATGATTAAGATGAGGAGCAACCTCAAGAGGAGAATTTACAACTCACATACCAAGCTAAGTTTCCTATCCTCTCTCATATTGAAGGTGGTCGGTTTACTACTTTTAAATTTAGAGAAATTATTGGTTGCAAGTATATTCCTACCTCTTTACTTCAAGGTATTGGTATGCATGATTCATTTACTCAATTATTGACTACTTGTGGTCTCAAGAAATTTGTATCCATGCATGAACACACATTTGTTGACTTGATTATGGAATTTTATACATCCTTAGATGTTAATTTTAATGATTCACATATCCTTGAATTTAGGTTGTTAGGCAAACCCCACTAACTTACCTATTCTTTTCATGCAACGTGTGTTTGGTTTTTAAAAAAATGGAATGTGTAATATGCACAAGTCTTTTAATATTGATGAATTTCAGACCTTTTTAACCGATTTGCCACCTCCTTTTCGCCCAAAGAAAGGCAAAGCTATATTTATTAAGGATTTGAAGTTTTGGTTGTTGCATAAAGTGCTTTGTTGTGTTGTATTTCATAAGTTCGAATTCAATAGAGTGTCGGCTCAAGAAATTTTTTTAACGTGGTGCATTCATAATAGAAAATAAGTATGTTGGACTTATTGGATTTTCAATCAACTCCTAACTTGTACTAATCATAAAGACGTTCCTTTGACACATGGTCATATTATTGCAATCATTGCTAAAAATCTTAATGTTGATTTTAATGCACTTGATCATGTTGCTCCGTGTACTTACTTCACTAAACAAGCCTTTGTGCGAGGTGAAGTTGTAGATGCTTCTTTCCATTTTATCCTGACACACATAAGGTCTTGTTGGAAGGGTATTCCCCATCCACATTTTGTAGGTGATCAAGATAATGAGGAGCATACTCAAGCACTACATGTTGGAGATGATGTTCATAAGGAAGAGCATAATATGGGAGATGAGGAGAACCAAGAAGAAATCCCCCAAGATGATGCACCTATTCCTTCTTATCCTATGCAAGGAGGTGTAAGTGGCTCTTCTAGTCATGAGTTGCCTATTTGGGAGCAAGTGTTGGCAAACCAAAGAGCCATGCAACAACAATTGAGTGGAATGGAGGCTTTTAATAGTCAACTAGCTCACCGCCAATGCCGAATGGAGTATAAGATGCAATAATACTTTTCACATTGCGGTCATACCATTTAGTCTCCATTACCATCTCCTTCGAAAGATTGAGGGAGTTTTTCTTTTTCCCTACTATTTATTTTATGTTTCACATTGAGGACAATGTGTATTTTAAATGTGGGGGAAAGGATGCCATGAAAGGGTAGAATTTTAGTAGTAGTTATTATGCATGTTTAGCATTTATGTTTTATTTTATCCATGTTTAGCATGTTGCATATTTTCTAAGTTTATGTTTAGGTTATTTAGGATGTTTATGCATTTATGTTTAGTTTGTTTATGCATGTTTTTCATGCTAATTTTGCATTAATTTATCTTCTCCACAACAATAAGTATGCCTCTTTTCTTGTTCATTTTGATTTTGATTAAAGTTTCACTTTTATGCCATGTTAATATTTAATTTTTTATGCTCAATTGATAGAATTTTTTAAGTTCCCTGTAGTATAGTCTTTAAGTTTTTTTATTATCTCTTTTTATTATTTTCAAAATCTAGAGAATTTTTAGTCCACTTTTTAACTATGCTTACGGTTAAGATGTTAAGGATTTAAGCTTAAGTTTCTTAGGACTTAGGTAGTTTAAGAGAAACTATAGCCATAATACGAAAGACTAGCATTTCAATAATTAATGAGGACATGAAAAACAATGAATGAAAATGAAAACAAAAAAAAGAGAAGAAAATTTAATCTTGTTATGTGATGTATCTTGAGTAAGTTGTATGCAAATGAGTTTGCTCCTTAATTGTATTCATTCGGAAAGAATATGTGACATTGCAACTATAAGAAAAATTTATGTGGGATAGAGCATAAAATGCACCCACTTAAAAAAATAAGAAATAAAAATGTGTATCTAAAAATGCCATGAGAAATGTTAGTTTATGCGTGTGCTTGATTCTTGTCCCAAAGAATACTTGTGTTTTTAGAAATCCTAGTTTGAAGAATGAATATTTTAGCTAGATAGCTTAGTTAGCACTTTGACTTTATATGCTTGATTTTGTTATTAATATATTGAGATAATGTGTTAAACTTATTGCCTATGGTATAAGACTTGCTTTCTCTATCATTGTTGAGCATTGAAAGTTAATTGTTAACTACCTTTTTCTACAAAATTTCTTTCATTATTAGAATGACTTTTTAAGATGGCTACATTTCTTTTGGAGAGAATGAAATTTTTATTATTTTTCCTACTTAGCTCTTTGTTTCTTGCTTGAGGACAAGCAAGGTCTAAGTGTGTGGCAATTTGATAGTATGCAAAATAGCATAGTAATTTAGGATCATTATGTTGACTTTTCAATTAATTTGTATTTGCATTATGTTTACTTATATGTTATTATTGTTAGTTTTGTGTTTTTGGTGTGCTTTTATGTTGTTTATATGTTTTGTAGGTTCTTTTGGAATAATCTCAAGCTTAAAGTTGCTTTGGAGTGCAATAGAATGAAGTTTGGTGATCAAAAAGTCAAATGAGGCATTTCAGGACCTGTGCCGACTCATGACAGCGAGCAGCTATGTCATCATCCTCACTGCCTGTGCTGACTTGAGCCAGCCTTTAAGCCCTGTACGAAGTCGTGATAGAGGGCAATCGTGTCGACTCATACCCGACTCGGCACAGTGTGCCGAGTAGTTTAGGCACCTTTTCCTTGCACCTTTTCCAATTTGACCCCTCTCCGAAAGTGTATGAGTTTGGGTGTTTAGGAGGCCTATAAAAACATGTATTGGCTGCATTTTAGACATAATTACATATCAGAAAACACTTAGTTTATTTGTTTAAAGTATTAGTTTTGTTTAGTTAGTATTATTATTGTAATTCAAACTATCAAGAGAAGATCATTCAAGTAAGTCAAGGATACATCAAGAAGGCTATCTACATTCAAGTTCTATCTTTCTCTCTTTTAATACTTAATGTTTATTATACCTTTTTATTGTTGTTCTATATTTAATATGCACCTTAGCTAAGCCATTGTTTGTTAGAATTGCAAGGAAGAATGAATCAATGAATTACATCTTTTATTTTATGTTATATGAATGATTTGATTTTAATTGTGAGTTTGAATGTGTTGTGTATGATTGGCCACCATATATGACTTGTTAATCAAAATTGTATGTAATGAGAGTTGGTGCATTTTAGTGGAAATATAATTGAATTCGTTAAAGGTTATGAAATCACTTGGAGACAAGGATTTCTATTTAAAGTATAAAAAATTATAAACCTTACATGATAATTTTATAGACTTTGTTTATCTCTAAAATGACATGAGAATGCTTATAGACTCTAAATGAAATTACTCTTGATTGACAACGAGAGTTTCTTTTAAGGACTTTAAGTTTAATTGACAATGAGAATTGCATTTATGCCTTATACCATATTTTATAATCATTTCATTTCATCAATTGTTTATTTCTTGTAATTCTTGATAATTTCCGAATTGTAGTTATAATGAACCCTTTTTAAACTTGATATCTAGAATAATTAAATTAGTTAACATAATTTGTAATTAATTAGAATAGTTAGAGTAATTCAACAACCATTATTATTACTATTTGCCTATCCATCTAAGTATCTATCCAGCTAATATAAAATTGCCCTAAATTCCCGAGTGTCCGACACCCTACTTACTCTATACTTAGTCTTAGAGACTAGGGTATTATAATTTGACCCACGTCAATATGTTTGGTCCTATAGTATTGAATGAGATTCTTACTAAGGTTAGTAGCACTCGTGTTGTCTTATTTGATAAGAATGTGATCAACATCAATGCCATAGTCCTTTAATTGATTTTTTTGCTATAACACTTTTGTATAATAATAACTAGCCACCACATATTTGTCTTCAGTGGTTGACAAGGCAATTGAAACTTGTTTCTTCCTAAACTAAATAACTAAGCATTTTCTTAAGAATTGACAAGTTCCAAAAGTGCATTTTCTATCTAATAAACTACCAGCAAAGTCTGCATCTGAATAACTAATGAGGTTAAAGGATGTATTACTAGGATACCAAAGTCCTCAATGTAAAGTGCCAATGACATACTTAAAGATTCTCTTAATGGCATTCAAATATGATTCCTCAACTTACTATTCACACTCATCCATAGATAGTTTGATGGTGGTGCTCATTAGTGTATTGCTAGCTTTAGCTCCTTCCACTCCAAACTTCTTGATGATTTCCTGAGTGTACTTGGTGTTGTATCCTCACTTTGCTTAATTTGAAGTCCAAGGAAGAATTTGAGCTTACCCATTATGCTCGTCTCAAATTCACCTTACATCAGCTTGGAAAAATTCTCACACAAGCAATGCTTGGTATCACCAAATATTATGTTATCCATATAAATTTTCATAATTAATAGATCGTTGTTGGCTCTATTAGTAAACAAGGTTATGTCAACCTTTCCTTTTGAGAAACTTTTCTCCAAAAAAAAGTTGTTTAACCTATCACAACAAGCTTTGGGATCTTATTTCAATCTATAAAATGCCTTATATAATTTGAAAACATGGTTTGGAGATTAATGATCTTTAAAACCCAAAGGTTATTCAACATAGACCTTCTCTTGAATGAAATTATTTAAAAATGTACCTTTCACATCAATGTAAAATAATTTGAAATTCATGTATGATGCAAATGTTAATAACATCCTATTGGCCTCTAACTTTGCAACCAGGACAAAAGTTTTATTATAATCATTGCCTTAATCTTGATTATAACCTTTGGCCACTAATCTATCTTTGTTCCTGGTAATAATACCTTGTTCATTTAATTTATTCTTGAATGCCTATTTGGTGAAAATAGTAGGATAATTCTTATGTCTTGGAACTAATGTCCAAACCTTATTTATCTTAAATTGATTGAGTTCTTTTTACATAGTAAGAACCCAAAACTCATCTTTCAAAGCCTCATTAGTAGACTTTAGTTCAATTTGAGAGATGAAAGCTAGATTGACTAAGATTTTAAAAGATGATCTAATGGTTACCCCTTTTGATGCATCACTAATAATGAATTCATTCGGGTGATATTTTTTGAAGTGACATTAATTTGGAAGCTCCTCCTTCAAGGTAGGTTAAGGGCATCCTCCTCGTCTTCCTTATTAGGTTATTCCATGTTAAAGGGCTTATTAGCCTCTTTGTCTTGAATATTCATCTCTATAGAGTCACCTATAACATCATCAATACAAATAAGATCATTTCTCGAATCAAGTATATTAGACTCATTAAAGATAATATGCATAGACTCTTTTACTAATAGAGTTATTTTTTTAAAGACTTTATAAGCTTTACTAGAAGTGCAATAACCTAGAAATATGCCTTCATCGACTTTAGAATCAAATTTTCCAAGGTTATCATTAGTGCTTAATATAAAGTATTTATACCCAAACATTAATTTTGGGTTTCCTATTATTCCATAGCTCATAAGAGGTTTTATTTAAAATAGGTCTTTTGAAAACATGATTTGAAATATAGCAAGTGGCATTAACAACTTCGAACCTAAAAGTATAATGGCAAATTATACTCATGAAGCATTATCCTAGCCATTTCTACCAAAGTCCTATATTATTTATCTCGATTACTGTATTTTGTTGAGGTATTATAAGGGAAAATTAGTTATGAGAAATATCATTTTCACTATAAAAGGAGTTAAAATGCTAATTTTCAAATTTGATTCTATAATCATTCTTAATGCTAGAGATGTAAAAACTTTTTTCTTTTTGAACTCTTTATGTAAAACTTTTAAAAGCATTAAAAGCACCATTCTTATGAGCTAAGAAACATTAACAAGCATAAAATGCATAAAGTGTTCCACCTAAACTAGCTTCTCTAGTAAGGCCAAACAAATTCATGTGAATTAACTCTAATGGTGTAAAGGTAGACACTCTATTTTTGAGCTTGAATGATAACTTCACTTGTTTTCCCATTTGACAAGCATGACACATCTTATCTTTGGTGAACTTGAGTTTGGGCAATCCATCTGTAAGTTGCCTTTTGCAAAGTTCATCAAGCAATTCAAAATTAACATCTCTTAACCTCCTATGCTAAGTCCATGTGTCATGGAAAATAGACATTAGGCACTTATGTTCTTTGTTATCTACTTTATTTAAGTCAATAACATAGACATTATCTACCCTTTCACCATTAAAAATTACTTTATCATCATCATGACTAGTAACAAAGTAATTCCTAGGATAAACGATCACCTTATTTCCCATGTCATAAAGTTGGCTAATATTAAGAAAGTTATGTTTTAGTCCATCCATAAGCAACACATGATGAATAGAGAGGGTTTTTATATTACTTATTTTGCCAATTCCCACTATCTTCCCTTTAGCATTATCTCCAAATTAGACACTACCTCCATCCTTTGCTTTAAGGATGTGAATTAGCCTTTGTCTCCTGTCATATGCCTTGAACATCTACTATCCAAATACCATTGGCTTTTGGATTAGTTGGACTTTAAATAAACCTACATAATATTAAATTAAACACACTTTAGAACCTAAACCTGAAGTGGTCTAGGTTGGTTAGTGATGCGGAAACCCCTAAGAATACTAAGGTCTTGAAAACCCCCAAATCAAGTAGTAATTGGTCTCAACTTAAACTAGCAATTAATAGGTTTGTTTCTTTACCCAAATGCAACAAAATTTGAATGAAACTTGAATAAATCAGTGTAGAATTGAATAGATTACTCAAACCCCAAATTCAAATTCAGCCAAGAACAAAGAAAATACGAATTCAATTAATTATGCAAAGATTAACTCTTAAACAAATCAACAAACACCTTATGAGCATAAATCACAAAAGATAGCTATGAAAAACTCTTTTTATTGATGATAATATTCTAATTACAAAGTTGGATGCCCAAACTGAAAGCAAATAGCCTCTACTTATAGGCTTATAAAGGCTAAAAATAGAATAAAACATTAAACACAAATTAAATCAAATTACATTAATTCTTGTAACCTCCTAGTTAGTAGGTAGATGAGATTAATTTAGCTAGCCTTAATTCTTGAAGATGAATATTGAATCTCCTTCTTGAATACTAGAATAAGTGGGTGACTTCATGTTTGAATGAGATGTTAAAGTTAGAGGTTTCATTTGAGGGAATCCTAGGTTGTTTAGAGGATTAAAGGGACAACACAAATATATTTAGAGGAGAAGAATGCAATCTAAAAATACTTAAGAAACCCTAATGGGCCCAAGTGAAATGAATGGACTCAAACTAAATAAAAGAAGGGGCTCAACATATGAACTTAAGTTATTAACTTAAAACAAACCCAAAGTATCTTAGAACACTTAATTTAAAACAACCCACCCTCAAAGGAAAACCCAAAACTAGCTTAATCAGCCCAAGTCATTTAACCTAATCAAATTGACTATTTTGGGCCCTTGAAAACTTCCATATTTAGACTTTCCATGAATGGACAACCCATTATCAACATATTTTTGAGTGAAACTTTGAAGCATCTGCTTTAATCTTTTAGCTTGTGATCGGTCCTCAAAAACTTTCCAAGTTAGGAAAATTTTCCATATTTGAACTTGGAAAATTTTCCTTATTTTGAGCAGCTTTAGTTTTTGATTCCACATCATTCTTTCCTTATTGGGCTTCAATTTCACCATATGAGAAAGTTTTTGTATTTAGAAAAATTTCTATATTTAGAATACTGTCACCTGCCATATTTGGAAAAACCTCTTGAATTCATTTCATTCCCTCCCTCCTCGAAAGGATTCGTCCTCAAATCAAGTCCTGAATTATTGAAAGGAGAAAGGTCAGCAACATAAAAGTACTAGACACACCATACTCACCGGGAAGATCAATTCTATATGCATTATCATTGATCTTTTTAAGCAGTTGGAATGGTCCATCACCCCTAGCATCTAGCTTGGTTTTCCTTTTAGAAGGAAACCACTCCTTATGCAAGTGTATCCAAACCTAATCTCTCGGTTAAAATTGCACTACTCTTCGGCCTTTGTTCTTTTGAGAAGCATAATGCTCATTGTGCTTCTCTATTTACAAACATGCTTTCTTATGAATCGACTTAACCAAATCGGCCTTCTTTACACCATCTACACTAGAAAGCTCATTAAGTGGCAAAGGAAGCAAATCCAAAGGGGTTAGTGGGTTAAATCCATAAACAATCTCAAAATGTGAATGACCTATAGAAGAATGCACACTATGATTGTATGAAAACTCAATAAATGGTAAGTAATCCTGCCATGATTTCACATTCTTTTGAACATATGCATGTAATAAATATCCCAAAGCATGATTCACTACCTCAGTTTTTCCATCCGTTTGAGGATGACAAGTAGTGGAAAAGAGTAGCTTGGTCCCAAGCTTGGACCACAAAAAATAACTCAAGAATTTTACATCCCGATCAAACATAATGTCTTAGGGATTCCATGCAATTTAACAACATGAGAAAAGAATAAATTGGCAATACTATTTGCATCACCCGTTTTATGACAAGCTATAAAATGTGCCATCTTAGAAAATCTATCCACCATAATAAAGATAGAATCTCTATGCCATTTAGTCCTAGGTAATCCTAACACAAAGTCCATAGACAAGTCCACCTAAGGATGAGTACGAATTGGCAATGGAGTGTATAAACCATGCGGTTGCACCCTTGATTTTGCTTGCCTACATGCAACATATATAGAACATGCTCTCTCAACGTCCATTTTTATGTTCGGACAAAAGAAGTGTTCATGTAAAACATTTAATGTCTTTTCAATGCCAAAATGTCCCATAAGACCCACACCATACACCTCATGCATAAGTAACTCCCTAATAGAGCTAATGGGCACACACAAATTTCCCCTCTTAAACAAATACTTACCATGCCTATAGAAGTCATTAAGAGAAGAATTTTCACAAGCATTATACATATTAGCAAAATCACTATCTTGCACATACCAGTCTTTAATATGCCCAAAACACAACAATTTAGAAGAAAGAGTTGAGATTAGAGTATACCGTCTTGAAAATGCATTGGCGATAATGTTTTCCTTGCCTTGCTTGTATTGAATCATGTATGAAAATGACTCAATAAATTCCACTCATTTTGCATGGTGTTTGTTCAATTTCCCTTGGCCTTTTAAATGGCATAAAGTTTCATGATCCGTATGGTTCACAAATTCTTTTAGCCATAAGTAGTGTTGCCAAGTCTCCAAGGCCCTCACCAATGTGTATAACTCCTTATCATAAGTGGAGAACTTCAATTGTGCCCTATTAAGCTTCTCACTAAAATATGCAATGGGCCTCCTATCCTGCATCAAAACAACTCCTATACCCATCCCGGAGACGTCACATTCAATTTCAAATGTTTTATCAAAATTGTGCAACAATAATAATGGAGCAGAATATAGTTTTTTATTTAACATATTATATGCACGCTCTTGCTCAAGACTCCACACAAAACCCTTATCTTTTTTTATGATCTCAATTAGTAGTGCGGCTATTATACTGAAGTCTTTAACAAACCTCCTATAGAAGCTTGCTAAACCATGGAAACTTCTAACCTCACTATCATTTTTAGGATTATCATATTCTTTAATTGCTTTAATTTTCTCTTCATCCACTTCAATCCCCTTGGCACTCACCACATAACCCAAAAACACAATTTTATCAATGCAAAATATGCACTTTTTCAAATTGGCATACTTTTGTGATTTGTGCAACGCATCAAAAACATCCCTTAAATGCATGACATGATCATCAATTGATTTGCTATAAACCAAAATGTCATCAAAGTACACAACTATAAATTTCCTAATAAAATTGTACAACACATGATTCATCAACCTCATGAATGTACTTGGTGCATTAGTTAATCCAAAAGGCATAACCATCCATTCATATGAACCATGTTTAGTTTTAAATGTTGTTTTCCATTCATCACCCGGTTTCATACGAATTTGATGATATCCACTTTTAAAATCAATTTTTGAAAACACACATGGGCCATGTAACTCATCCAATATGTCATCAAATCAAGGAATAGGGTGACGATATTTTACCATTATTTTGTTAACTGCGCGACAGTCAACAGACATCCTCCAACTTTCATCCTTCTTGGGTACCGCACACGGGTTCATGCTCTCCTTAACATGCCCCTTTTCAAGAAACTCCTCCACTTGCCTTTACATCTCCTTGGTCTTTTCAGGATTGCTTTTATAAGCGGATCAATTTAGTATGGCAGCCCTGGGTATGAAGTCAATCTGATGTTCTATCCCTCTCAAAGTTGGTAAACCTTAAGGTAGATCGTCGAGAAAGACATCCTCATATTCTTGCAATAGATTCATAACAACACTAGGAAGAGATGGGTCAAAATTGTTAGTTGAAAAATAAGCTTCTTTGTACATAAGCACAAAGATTGGCTTGTTAGTAACCAAAGCTCTCTTAACGTCCCTCACTTTTGCAAACAAACTCACTTTTCATCCCTCTTTTTTTTTTGGCTGAATTGCTTTCCTCCTTATTTTTCCTCTCATTTGCTTTTCTTTCTTTCTCTGTTCTCTCATTTTCTTTTTCTTTTTCTCTCTCCTTTTCTTTTCTTTTGGCATCTCTCTTTTGTTGTTCATTAATTGCTTTTTGAAGTTGAATTTGATCTTCATACACTTGTTTTGGTGTAAGTGTCACATCTTTTTCAAATAAGTAACTATTTGTAAACCCATCATGTTGTTAGTATAGATGTGCCCTAGGGCCATTTTGTATGTAAACATTGTAAATTAATCCCTTTTGGCAATAATATATTCTTTTAGATAAAAAGTTTATTTATTTGAATATTTACCTTTAGTATCATGTTAAATGAGTTTATTATCAAGAGTTGATAATATGAGTGACAAACTCATTTAGTATATATACTATAAATGTTCATAGTTAATAGATTAATATAAAAGTAGTATTAATCACTAGACTATCACCTCTGTCTATTTTCCTTGATCGGTATGTGATACTGATAGTGGGAGGTAGTGAGTCTCATACTACTTGATATGAGATATCAGAATAGACATGTGGATACTCATGTGATGAGTGGATCGAACAGTGACACAAGATTT
>CATIWO010242695.1:0-13918 GCA_949673435.1 Macaranga tanarius | reverse complement strand
TTTTCAACACCACCACTTTCTTCTGCCATATATGAAAATGCATCAGTTGTTCTAGTTCCTACATTCATCATTGACTTAAGAACACCACCTTTTGAAGTTGAAATGGTTCGTACACTTCTTAACAAGTGTCGTTCTTCAGTTTCTGCTAATGGATGATTATGTTCATCAATAAAATGAGTTACCTTCCATTGCCCTTGATCATCAACTGTCAAGCGGATCATAGCTTTGCATCCTGTTCTACTATCCAAACGACTAAAAGTCGACTCATTTGATGGCTCATCAATCTTGTATCCATGCTTTAAGCAATAATAATCTTTTGTTCAAATATTTTTAATCCCAGAATAATAAGTTTGTTTCCCTTTTCTAATGCTAAATCCTGCACAAAACCCATAATCACAGTACAATTCATAAGCATCCTCTTCACTATTGACAATTTGCCCCAATAATGTATCACCGTTTGAATTTTTTTTAGCTTTTCTCCAGAATTTTTATCAATATTAGGAGCATCCTCATTACTATCAACAATGCCTCCACCACTTTCCAAATTTGTAACATTATTACTACCAATGCTAAATATGAAATCTTCCATTCCTGCTATATGAAATAGAAAAAAGAACAATAAGAATATATTATTAATTAAAAAACATTAAAGATCACATTTTTATAATAAACTCTACTCTCTAAAAGATAATTGCCCAAGATTTTGACATGATTTTATAGATGATGAACTCTACTCTAACATTTTTTTTTTAAAAAAAAAACAGAAGCTCTAGAAAAACTCAAAGTAATGAGAAAGATTTTGTTACCTTGACTCAAGAAAAATGATGTAGGAAAAAAACCGCTCAACAAAGGGGTTTAAAGAGAAGCTTGGCGGAGAAGGATTTACATCTGTTTATAAAGGAGTTCTTGCCATTTATAAAAAAAAATCCACTCAACAAAGGATTTAGAGCTGTTTATAAAAAAAATCACTAACCAAAAAAATAAAATAAATAAAAGGACTCTTTTATTATTTTGATTCTATAACCATGTGCTAATCATGTGCTGTTAACCAAGGTTTAGTATTAGAGTTAACATTAATTTAAATTTAATTAATAATGCCACATAGCAGAAATTAAATGGAACGTTCATAGTCCTATATGGCGAATCAGGTCTACCCAAGAATTTCTCGTTTGGAGGGCATTTATTCCATTGAAGTTTAGACAACATTTATTCAACGTCGAACCATTTCAAGAATTTTTATAACTAATTTTGTTTTGGAATTTATCCAATTAGGTTAATTAACCTCCAATATCTTAATTTTTTATGACATGAGTTGTAAGATATTAAAAAAGTGTTTTTGAATTTAGTATAAATCTAGATTTCTTATATATAAAATAACAATGATATAATAACAATTTAATAAGTAATAAATTTTTTGTGATTTTGCTTATTCACAATTTTAAAGTTTATTCATGAAAAAGTTATGATATTTTTTTTCTTTCTTTAAATAGTCTTTGTTACAATGGTTAATTGTCGTGTTGGACTAAAAGTCATGCCATTCTCGTTATGGTGAAACAATAAATGTAATAAAAATAATTATTGGACAGGTTTGAAAGTGAAAAAGAAGAAGAGACCAGGAAACAACACATAGGGGTGATAAAATTAACCGAAAACTGAAAAATCAACTCAACTAGTTGGTTCGGTTTGATTTTCAGAAATAAAATATTAATTCGGTTTAAATTGAACCGAACCGAAATTGGTTTTTAGAGTAAAAAATTATATAAAATCGAATTGAACCAAACTCTAGTGTATTCTAAAATTTTATATATATTTATAGTTCGGTTTGATTGGTTTAGTACTAATATTTTAAATTTTATAATAATATTAGTTTCTAAATACATAAAACTCTTAATAAAATTATTTTACTACCAAAAAAATCCTAACAAAAATATTTAAATATATTTTAGAGAATCGGTTTATTTGATTTTTGAAAAAATTAATAAATAAAATAAATATAAAAAATTAACATTACTATATTTTATAAATCTTATTAGAATATTGTAAAATTACATAAATAAAATAATTTTAAAATAAAAAAAGGTGAAAAGAAAGTCAAAAAAAAGAAAAAATAACCGAACCGAAAGTTCAGGTCTATTCAATTCGGTTTTAGATATTTTTAAACCAAACCGACATTTGCTCACCCTAAACAACACTATCTCACCCATAACCGAACACTAACGTAAACCGTAATTTCACTTGTTATTTTTAAGTCTTGGGTGAATATAATTAAATATATTTCATTTACTAAAATAGCTAAAAATATATTTCTTTTTTTATTATCTAAAAATCTATCTTTTTTGCAATCATATTTTTTATTAATCATATAAAAATTTGATGAACAATTAAAATATATATTTCATTACAAAATATTTTTATAATTTTTAAAATGATATATTTTTAATATTATAAATTTATTAGGAAGAAATGACCCATACCTTAATTACATAAGAAAAGATTAAAAAAGTGTATAATTTTTAAAATTTTTAATAGATTTAGTTGAATTGTTTTAGTGCTCAATGTATAAAGTATGAGATTGCAATATATTCAAATAAATGTATAAAGATAAAATGTCAAAAAAAAAAAAAACTGCTAAGGAGCACAAGGGGTCATAATAAATTTTTTTTTAAAAAGAAACATACATAAGATATACCTTTTGGAGTTAGAAAATGAGCAATGAATTAAAGAAGAATTATTGTTATTATACCATTTTGAAATGAAATTTACAGCATTTTAAAATTATTCTTTAAATAGTTAATGTACTTTTTGGAGTTAGAAAATGAGTAATGAATTAAGGAAGAATTATTGTTATTATACCATTTTGAAATGAAATTTAAAGCATTTTTAAATTATTCTTTAAATAGTTGGAGATTTTTTCAGCATAAATTCAACTAGGCCATAGCATCTGAACTATACACTAACATAGAATATAGAGAATGTCACTTGTAGGCAATTTTTGATAGCATGAACATCAATCAGAATCATCCATGCAGCAATTCATGGCTCGTACAATTATTGGGAAGAAATGATAGACGCAGACACTATATAAATGTCATCCAAACTGGAAAATCTTTGTAACTTGCAATGAATATGATATGATGTGTTGACATATTATTTCTAATAAAAAAAAAAGGTGTTAATTACTACATAATATCTGTCAATTATTATAATTCCCAAGTAATCAAGCAATAATAAAGAGGCAATGACTACTGAAAATACAATGAATCATCAGATTAAAATTCATTGCAGCTACACATCCTATAATAATTAATAAGATAGCAAAGAAGATATAGCAAGGAAATATGCAGCACAAAAAGTTCAATAAACAAAACAATGAGCATCTACATAATGTCAACTGCAGGCTAATAGTTACATAAAAACTCAACTCAGACATTTGATCTCAGTGTCGCTGTCTTGAAACCAGTAAAAAGCAATCAAGAAGAACAAGTTTAAGGAAAGGTATTCAATTCATGAAATTCTCAAGGGGCAATTCCCTTTATGGTGTAACACATTCTTCTCTAATATGAATGTCAAAATCAATTACATGTGGAAAGGCTATTAACACAGTTAATTTCTCTCCCTCATGTCATTTCCTCACAATAATCAATTACTAATTTACATTTTAGTTAATCATTAATAAAAGAATCTTATTAATTGTAACAAACTTAAAAAAAAAATCACAATCAATATCCATATAGGTGGAGGGAGGGACTTGAAAATGGTGCAGAAACACCCCAGATCCCTTCTTCACATACCCACAGTAAGTTGAAGATTGCTCACTCCAACTTGCAACTTTTCCACGTTAGCTTCATTTTCCATCCCTGTCTGAGCAGAGGTTCTGAGGTTGAGCCATGGGTGTTGCAGGCACTGCTGAGCAGTGGGCCGCTTCTCTGGCATAAAATCGAGAAGCGGACAGAGGAATTCTGCAAACTCCTTAGCATCATTCTCTGAAAATTTGTATTTATCAACCAACAATCGATCAAGTGACCAAAACTTCAGTCTTCTAATCCTTTTCAGATCCCCATGTCTATCAAAGAAATCCTTGGAATTAGATCCACCAACAGCTATCTGCCCATGCAAAAATCAAGAGATAAATGATTTGCAAGTAAATTAATAATCATCAGAAGTCACTGCAATATCGTTATGATGATACCTTTTTTGGCATCTTGCCAAGGAGTTCCATCATTAGAGCAAGGTGATCCTGAAGCCAAAAGATATTAATTACCATCTGAAATAAACAATCTCAAAGAAATAGTATTCCCACATAATCTTGGTTAGGCAGCAAACAACTGGCATACTGAGTAACAATAAATTTACCAGTCATACCAATAATCAAGATTAATCCACAAAGCAATGTTTCGATGTTTGTTTACAGACCATTCAAACATAATTATAAGTGAATGCCACCATCAGTCCATAGCAGAAAACTAAAAAATCAGTCTAATGATATATCTTGGCATAAAAGCAGGTATATCTGCAAAATGATCTCTCTAGAAAAGCCAAAATTCCACTTCAGAAGTATCTCATTCCTTTTATAGGTGGTAAAAATAACAAAGTTGAATTGGTTTAGTTATCTTGCCATCAATCAAATCCCATTTTGTTGTGTTCCCATCAAAAAGCCATTACAAATCATAGGATGAGTATAATTTGTCAAACTAACTTTACAGCAAAGATGGGATAAAATGAGTAAAGAAATGCACAAATCAACCAGACACCATTTTGTCATTGTAATGTCTACAACATAACAGTTTCGTATTCATTCCTTTGCCTCTTCCTCCCCCTCCCTTAATCATCCAGCAAAGTATTACTGTGTTCGCTATTTTCTACTCCTAACATGTATGACATACCAACTGCATTGTTATAGGTAAATACTATGACATTATGACCTCTGACAAGGCAAGAGCAAAGAGCATGGGTCCTACCTCATCTTCACTAAATCCTTGTCCACCCTTAGGAGCAAACATCATGTCACCAGTAGCAAGCTCAAAAGCAATACAAGCAAATGACCACATATCAACAGAGAAGGAGTGTCCAGAACGCAGAATGACTTCAGGAGCTCTGTACTGCCTCGTTTGAATTTCTCCTGCAAACTGCTTATCACCCCAACATGCATTTCCAAAATCAACAACCTTGCACCTCACATCAAGCCCATCCAAACATTTCTGCTGCTTTGCCACTAGTCCTCCCATCGAAGCTCTTCTTTCCGATATCTTAGCAACTGCTCTCTTTGCTCTCTTCTTCAACTTTCTCTCAATGAGATTCATTGTAGCTCCACCATTAAGGCTACCTTCAGGCCTCTCGAGAATTGGTGTGAGCCCAGACCTAATTGGATCTTTGGCAGGATCAATGGTGGAAAATAGAAGAATATTTTCAGGTTTTAGGTCAGTGTGAATCAAACCAAGTTCCCTATGCAAGTAATCCAGGCCTATCAAAACACATTTGCATATTTCTCTAACTTTATTCAATTGAAGACCCTTGTAGCGACTATGCCTGATCAACCTGAGTAAGCTATCGCCAAGAAATTCAAGGACCATGCAGTGATGCTGCCCATTTGGTCCTGCGTGCTTAAAATGGTCAATCAACCGTACAACACACTTAGAATTAGAAGGATCCCCATTTGCTATAGCCGAAAGGATTTCAATCTCATGAAGGGCAGATTGAGCAAATTGCGCCGCACTTTTCTGGATCTTAAGCGCAACAAAATTCTGACAACACAGAAACAACAAAATAAGGAATTAAGAATGCATGATTCGAGAGAGAAGCCCCAAAAACATTTTAATTGAAGCTCGAAGAGCATAAAGTAAAAGAAAGATAAAGTCCAAATCTTTCAAGCGAAAATTTCAATTCATTCAAAAATTATTCAAACAATTGATCTTTTTTAAGTCAATTGAATTGAATTGAATTCTTGCAAACAATTTATTCCAAAGAAAACAACAAAAGGCATAAAAAATCATTCATTTTAGATGCATTGCGAGAAAATTTTTACTACATTAGTCCAATTAACATGATTAAATTTGTGAATCATCACACTATTAAGCCATAAAGGGTAAATTGTGCAAGCATTGTTATACGCTTTATTTGGCTAACTAAAAAATCCAAATTGAGTAAAAATTCCAAAAATTATTTAATTTATTATGATCAAAATCTAAAGTAAGTAGTTATATTAATTGAACCAATCAATTAATAAACACTCTGTCTGTCTGTCTTTGCATATGCAACAATACATCATAGCTATCCCTTGCATGACACGTGTAACTTAAATACGTTTCTTTTTTTGCTTACAAATTAAGAACCTAAATAAATAATTAATAACACTCCGCCATTGATCTCATCATCAAATAATAAAATTAAAATAACCAATAATTAAGCTACTGTACGATGATCTGCAAATAGAAAGTGATAACAAAACGACACCGTACATGCATTTCTCTCCATTAAAAGGGGATTCAAGAAATTGATTGATCGATCGATCGATCGATGATCCAATAATAATAATAATAATAATAAAATAAGGAAAACGAAGAAGCGAATCAGATCAAAGATTTTGTAAAGAAAATAAGAAAACGATGACGTACAGAAGAGTGAGTATCGTAAGCGAGCCAAACGGTAGAAAACTGTCCCCAACCGAGTTTTCTTTGGGCAATATAACGGCCACCGGAGAATTGATCGCCGACTCTAACAGCGTGATATCCACCTTTCCGGTAAGAGTCGATTCCCTCATCGTCTTCTGACTCCGAACCCGAAGAAGACGAACACGACATCCTTAATTTTGTATATATTTATTTATACAAATTATGTACACAAAAAAATCATAAAATTCAACAGAAACAACTGGATCACACACACGCAGAGAATCAAGAGAGAGTGAAAATAATTTTAAATTTGATTATTATTATTATTATTTGATTGTAAGAAGTAGGAAGAGAAGGAGAAGGAGAAGGAGAAGGAAAAGGGTGTAAAAATATGTGGCTTTGCTTTTGTTTGCTTCTGAGTTTCCACTTTTTTCTCTTTTTCCACTTAATTTTCTTTGCTTTTTGAAGGTGGGGTTATGATTTGTCCATTTTGCCCTCTGGTAATTCTGGAGTGGGTAAGTGATCAATTTGGTGGAGCGGTCATCAAAAACTTTGACAGATCAATAATCAATTTGTTGGACCTTACTCACCTGCCCCCTCAATTTCTATGCTCTAATCATTGTTTTATTAACTTTTTTTCCTTTTTTGAAATCCATTGTTATTAAATTTTTATAAGTGGGTGTAGTCAATGGTGACTTTGTTTTCTCCAAAGTAAAACTTACCTTGTTAACACTCACTATTGGATAATTTTATACACTCTCATCCAATGGTGATAAGAACAAAGTAAATAAAAAATAAAGTAACCGTAAAATTTTCCTTATTAGTGAATCATGGATTATTATTATTATTTCAATAACAAATAGTTAATTATTTGTTCTTTTGTTTAATTACTTATTATTATGGGATAAGGTACAAATTCACTTCGGCCACTAATTTTTTTGAGTTATAAATATGCTCTTATTGTTTTAAAAATTACATATTTAAAATCCTCTTACATTATGTGTCTTTTCTCACTGTTAATAGAATCTACCGATTTTGCCATGCGTAAAAAAAAGTAAATAAAAGTATATTTTTACCCCTAATGTCTATAACAAGAAATAAATTTATTCTTAAAGAAAAATTAAAATTATTTAGACATAAAAATTTTTAAAAGAATATTTAAATTCCTCATCTAATAAAAATATTAAATAATCATTTATTTTTTATATTCATGAAATCTACTAATACTAATTTAATAATAAAAAAATTTACATCTAATTTTTTTTATAAGAATTTTTCAATATTTTATCCCATTTACAATATTTTTTAATAGTTTTTGATACTATTTTTAATTTATTATATTTGGTTGTTTGTACTTACATATTTTATTTATTAAGATTTATTCAGCAAATATATATCATTTAATATATTAAAATTTCTAATGATTTTTTTTAAATATATTCTAAAAGGAATATGTGTGAAAAAATAAAATTCTGAAAATTTTCGATGTTCTTTTAAATTGGATTAAAATATTTTTGGAGAATGAAGACCACACAATTATCAAATCTAATATGTAATAATTATTGGGATGGAAACAGGCTTGATACCCACCCAATAAAAAGGTACCCAAATTTAAATTCATTTAATATATAATTTTTATTACTAATATTTGCTTCGAACTCAATTTGCAATATTCTTACCCTACCAAAATTAGTCCGAGCTTTTTATATTTATAACTTCAACAAACAAAAAAAAATTATATAAAGACAGTAATATTAAAAAAATATTAATCTATAAAAGCCATTTCAAAAAGCTTCTAAAATTAAATAAAAGAAAATAAGTTTTTATAATTTATAAATAATAATAAATTACAAATTAAGTCAAAAATATATACAAGTTTAGTCGAATGGTTATTTAAGCCTTTTTGTTGATAAATATAAGCTGTATGTTTATAGATATTGAACTCAATTTTAATCTATATTTTTCAACATTATACATTTTCTTTTTATATATATATATACACACGTAATTTCTCATTTAATGTTGTGTCTACCTCTTTGTCATAAGGTAAGTCTCGTATCACTTTTTTTTTTAAAAAAAAATTAAGCGTTGTATTTTTCGATGGTGCCATCAATATTATGCTTCATTGTGAGATGTTCCCAATGGCTTTTGTGCTCTAGGTACTTCAACTAATTTCCAACATTGATTGTATCTATATTCCTTCCCTTTCTTCTTACATTGCCTTTATCTATAGTAGGGCAAAAGAGCCTTATTTATATTGGCCTTTGTGAAATACTCATCGAAGTTTCCCCTTTAAATTGGGAACATCACAATTATATATATATGTGTGTAATTCATGGCAACTAAGTCTTGGTAAAATTTAAAATTAAGTATTAAAAAATAAAGTGCTAAATTTTAAGCAGAAACTATAACAAATATAAGAAGGTTTTGAATACTAAATATAAATATTTGTTGGATAACTATAATTTTATACATATAACTTATTATTTTAAATAAATTTAAATTAAATATTATTGATTGAATATACTATTGTACTGTTTGAGTCGTTGGTTGAACATATTATCTTACTGTAATCTAAAAATTAGAGATAAATACAATTTTGATTTTTGTGGTTCGTTTTTTGGTAAAACTAGTTATGTAATTTTTTTTCCGATATGTAAGTATTCCGTGTTTCATTTTTTTATACTTTAATATATTTCTAACTAATATTATTATTATCTTATAAGAAAACATTAATATAATATTAAATTTTAATGACATTTATTCTATATATGATTTCTAACCAATTGGTTATTTTTAAAAAAATATTCTAAATTTATTTAAAATTTATTTCTTTTTATTCATAATAAAATTAAAAATAGATTTAAACTTAATTTGTTTTGAGTTTGTCATAGTTAGTTGAACGATATATCACTCATTATTACTTTTAGTATTAAAAATCTACATTATTTTAGTATTAACAATCTATATTATTTAAGTATTAAAAGTCTATATAATTTTTATATTAAAGCATATATTTTAAACAATATTTATTAGAAAAGTACTAAAGTATAAAAACTATAAAATAAAAAGTACTTAAATGTAAAAAAAAATTACATGACTAGTTTTGCCAAAAGGCAAAACTATAAATGTAAATGTATTGAATAAAAATTTTAAATTTATTATTTATTTTATTATTTTAAGTGATTTTTCACTTAATTAAAAAATTATATTTAATAAATAATGTGTTATTAAATAATTTTTAAAATAATAAAGGCTAAACATTTCACTTTAGATAATAAATTAAATTATCAAATATCCCCTCATTTATTTTCTTAAATTGCTTATACTTAAATTGAAATGAACCAAATTGTTCTTGTAAAATGAGACGCATTTGATCTTGAATTTTATATAAAAGTTAGTCTTTTTAAATTTTACCTACTTTAAAAATATAAAATTCCTAATTAAACTCTGATTCATATTCAATTTCAATTCATTTTTTTCAACATTCTTTCATTCCATTGAAAGGGAGTAAAGAAGAAAAAACTATTCTATTCTAGAAACAAAGATATAAAGAGATAATTATAAAAGGACAGATCTTGTTGAAACAGAACTGTACCAGAACAGGGATTGCCATTAAAGCAACCACTACTAGTTAAATAAATTACTCATTAAGCTTTAGGAGTGATGAATACGACTAGATAAGAGAAACTGGGTAAAAGCACAAAAAATGCAATACATACTAAAAAAAAACCTCCAAACACAGGCTCCACTTAAGAATCTTAATCTTAGAAACCTAAAAGACACTAAGATTCTAACACAAAAAATAAAAAAGATCAGGTAGAGAATTATTAGGGGTGTAAACGAGCCGAGCCGAGCCGAGCTTTAGCTAGTTCAGGCTTGGTTCGTTTATAAACGAGCCGAACTCGAGCCGAGCTCAATAGATTGCTAAATGTTCGGGAGCTGTTCACGAGCTTAAACAAGCTAAAAAAATTTCTAAAAATACAATGTATAAATTTAAATTATTTATTAAAATAATTGAAAATAAATTATTTACTAAATAATTTATTATAAAATTATGATTTTTTGTAATAATATATTTTTATAATATTTAAATGAATAAAAATTTATATATGGTATATCTCAAATTAAATTATTAATATATTAAAATTACGAGCCGGTTTGCGAGCCCTTATTCGAGCTTGTTCACGAGCTTTCACAAGCCGAGCTTTGCATAGTTTGAGCTCGGCTCGTTTATTAAACGAGCTTCAATATACGAGCTCGAATGAGTTTTTAACGAGCCGAGCACCGAGCTGCTCGCGAGCGGCTCTGTTCGTTTACACCCCTAAGAATTATCAAGCAGGGTCTTCTAAGGCACAACTAGAAGAAGCATGCTCTATTGTAGTAGTCTGATTGTTGTTAGTGGATAAAGAGTCAAGACATGCACTTGAAGTACCTTCTCCTTTATGTTCTCTTTCCTTACTTATTGTTCCTTGATTTCCTATATAATGATCTAGCAAGTTCCTTCAACTAGAACTTCTAAATGTTGAGGTATTCTACTCATTCTCTTTTTTCTCTAGTTATTTTGAACTGTTGTCACTAAACAGGGGTTTTTTGGTAAGTGGTTCCACATCAAAGTTGAAATTTGCTTTTTTTTCTATTGGTAGTTAGGCTCTCCTCTTCTTCTCCTTTTGTGTTAGTTTTCAAATTTAGCCTTACTATGCTTTTTCCTTTCTTGGGCTGGGTTAGCCCTTTAAGTGGATTGACATTAGTGTCTTTGGTATTTTCAAGTATATTACTTCTTTTTCTCTTTATTGCTATTTGACCTAATTTATATTTGTTTGCCATTGAGCTTTAGGAATTCTTATTTCTTATCTTGGTTAGGTTACTTGTCACCTCCAATTGATAAAGCCTTGAAACTTGCTACCGAGATGATTGTCCTTAGAAAGTACATGTCATATCTCTAACCCCCACCATTATTGCTTGAGTCTATAAGGCTCGATAGGGTTCTTTTGGACTTCCTTTCCCTAAGGGTTTATTGTTGCTTCCTTTAAGTAATACTATGTTTAGGTTTTTATTATTCTTATCACTTCCTTCTTTTTATTGCATCCTTATATTCCATGATAGATTGATTTCTCCAAAATATATTTTAACTGGTTAAGTTCTGATCCAAGGGCCATATGCTATGTTCATATTGACTCTCAAGAGGATTTCTTCCTTAGTTTAGAAAGTTTTACATTTTTCGGTTGCATGATGCATTATTCTATATAGATAGCACATTATAGCGAGCTTTTCGTATTAGAATAATATCCATTAGTCCCTATTATCTCTCTTTTCAATGAACCCCTTCGGTATTGGCTTGGTCAAGTTTAGTAAAACTCATAGATGACATATAGTTGATATGCATAGTATATGTCAGGATGAAAGGACACCAAGCTCAACACATCAGCCTATATGAGTCATCAGAGTCAAAATTTAGACAAATACATACGCATGTTTTATATGAGCTTAAACAAATTTCATAAGACACATATTCTTGTATATTAGTGAATTGATAAAAAGGTAAAGTTATGAATCAAGGGCAAGTGGATAGCACTGTTGATAAAAATTATGAGAAGATAATAGAGCAAGGTGCAAAAGTTTTCACGAGTACTAGTGATACCATTAAAACAGAGGAATGGTTACATAATGCAGAAGAAATTCTTGATCAAATTGAGTGTAAGGATGAAAAGATAATTAGCTATATTGTGTCATTATTTGAGCAAGATGCTTTAAACTAGTGGAAGGCGATTCCTGGAGTAACGTGAGCTTGGATCAATTTTTTGAGGGCATTTATAGAGAAATACATTTCAGATGATTATATGAATAGAAAGAAGATTGAATTTCTAAAGCTGGAACGAAATGAATTATCTATGGCCGAGTTTAAGAAACAGTTTGTGGAATTATCTAAATATGGTCTAGAAGAAGTGACTATTGATAAGAGGAAGCGGAAAGGATTTGAGAAAGGGTTGGAATTAAAGATTAAAGGAGAATGGCACTTAAAACGTACAAAGACTCTGTAAAGATTGCATTGCGTGCTAAAGAAACTATTAAAGAAGGAAAAGCTTTAAAAGCTAATAAATAAAAAATAATAAGTACATCTACTGAATTCAACCCAAATTAGTGAAGATTCATTTTATAAAGGTAATGATTCTCATCAGAATGATTTTAAAGAATATACTGTGCAATTATTTAACTAATTAATTAAGGAAATAATTGGATGAGAGTCGAGAAAATAAGAAAAAGAAGATTAATATTTTGACACAAGTTAAACCCGATGAATCACATGCAGCGAGAAGATCCCACAACATCGGATGAAAATATGAGTACCTTTATTTTGATTACTTAGAATGCATTGGTAATACTATATTCTAATTTTTACTTCGTGTAGTTATTTACATAAGTTGGTACAAATAAATTGATTAGACATGATATATGTGTCCCTATGCTTGTTGGGATGTTGTGATATGATGATAAGAATTTTGCTTAGAACTAATAACTAATATGATGAAATGTATGAAATTAATAGTTATAGAGTGGAACTCATTCCACTAATTCATATATTCATTCAATTCCAATAAAGGAATACACCATAATATATATAGCTAAGTATATATACACAATATATATCAATAGTTACTTACCTTTAAGTGCTTCCACCTCAAAAAGGGGTCTTTCTTCTAATTATGAGTACTTTCCTTTCTTTTATCACTCCTGTTGGGTTACGGGCAGAATATACCAATCAGATTGGAACATGAACGCAGCGAAAATTAAAATTTTATAACCCTTAACCCACCAAGGATCACATGCGTTTCATGAAAATCGAAGGAAAGGTAAATAAAACTTACCTCTTGTAGATCGATTCGTCAAGCCTTCAGATACTACGTCTTAGTCTATTCGAATCTTCAAAGGTGTTGCCTTTCTGAAAAACGACCACCCTCTACAAGTATCCACACACAAACAAACAAAACGAACGATCTTGTTGAATGCTAGTCTAGATTCGTTTTCTCAAAAACAAATTTAGGGTTTTTCTTTTCTCTCTCAATGTTTTCTGTATATTCAATGTAAAGACGACCAAAATATATATATATCACGCACACACATATAACCCTTACATATAATACATATATATATATACTAGTCTGCTAGGGTTTTAGTCAAAAATGAATTTTAATTATTATATATTTAAAACTCTTTTAAATAATAACAATTTAAATTCAAATCCTTATCAGATAAGGAATTTATTTTTTTAACTAAATCCTTATTAAAAATCCTTTACAGATTATTTCCTT
>CATIWO010242670.1:0-42055 GCA_949673435.1 Macaranga tanarius | reverse complement strand
TGTTCTTGTTTTTGTTTTGGGATTTTTATTTCTTTGTTATTTTCATAGCACTTTTATTTTAGTTTTTGTTTTTGCTCATATTAGAATAGGATTTGGTTTTGAAGATTGAAGGACAAGCTTTCTTTACACCTTGGTGAAGGGATTTTTCTTGTTAACTTTTCTTATTATTCATCATGATTGGAATTGTTTTCTTCATTTCTTCATCTATTTCTTTTCTTTTTAATATGAGTGGCTAGATTCCTTTTTAGGGTTCTTATTCTGAATTGACCATGTGCTTATTGTGATTATTGTTAGGTTGTTAGTTTTAATTCATTGGTTATTGTTATGCTTGATGTCATTTAGGCCTGACCAACCTAAGATTGAATTGACACTATAGGCTTATTCGAGAGATAGGTTCTGTAGGAAATGGAAATGACCTATTGATTGCTTAGTTAGTTGAGAGACAATTAAGTGAATCAATATTGATTAAAGGTTGTGTTTAAAATTGGTATTAAAAGGCATTAGGTTGGTGAGAGCCGGTTAACTTAGTGTTGATTAATCTCCAATTAATTATAGGTATATCTGAGAGGAAAATCTATAGTTTCTAAGATCCCTTCAAAATGAATTAAAACTAGTGTAGACCTAGTTGTGTAATCAATCCTTTGAAATGGTTAATTGAGAATAAGGAACCCTAGCTTTTAAAATTTGCATTAAATTTGTGTTTTTACTTTTCTTAATTTAGTTTTTTTTTTTGAAATTCCAAACTCTATTTCGTTGTCTAAATAATCAAACATTGTGAGTACTACAGTATTCAACTTCAAATCTCTGTGGGATGATATCTTTATTTACTACTTGATACGATTCTGTACGCTTGCGGATTAGTACACATCAAATTACAAGAAATAAGCAAGTGATTACATGGAATGATTATAAAACATGGTATAAGGCATAAATGCAATTCTCATTGTCATTTAAACTTAGGGATAATTACTATTACCCTCATGAGGTTAGACCATAAATATTACTCGGTCCCTTCTTTTTGAAAAGTGAATTAAAACCCCCTTTAGATTTAATTTTGTTAACATCTACCCCCTTCTGTCAAAAATTTTGAGAATATTCTTAGTATATACTGTTAGTCAAAGATAAAATAAAGTCAAAATGACTATATTTAAATTATAACCCAAAAATACCCTTAAAATATCAATAAGATCCCTGTAATTTGCTTTATTTAGTTTTTATTGGATAGTTTAGGGATTAAATTATAATTTGACGGTAAAAAAATCATTTAGGTCCTTGTAATTTTGCCTCTCCTCCACATGCACCATCTTCTTCCAAAACAATCAGCCACTATTTCTTTACCATAACTCCAAACCATCAATTCAATATTGCCAATACCAATAATAACTCAAGTTCTGAGCACCTCCCTATAATTCTTAAACAGTCGGTCATCCTTTCTCCACCAATAACAAGAACAAAAATATCACCAACAATAACACCACTAACAACACCAGTGCTAACACCACCGCCAGCACCACAAACAACAACAATACCAACACCAACACCACCGCCACCACCACTAACAATAAAAATAACAATACCCACACCAACACCATTTCCATCACCACAAACAACAACACCAACACCAATAATAATAACACCACCATCACCACCAGTACCGTCGGCGCCAGCAACAACAAAAATGAAACCTAGCAACTATGAACGATTAATTTTATCAATGCATTAATTTTACAATACCTATTAATATTTCCATACTAAAAGATAGCTACAAGCTTCATTATTTAATTTTTCAAATTCTAGCAAAGAAGCTACTGGTGCTAGCAATAGGGAAATTGAATTAAGTCGATGATGATTACAACCATAAAAATGGTGACGGCGATGGGAAAATGTGGTAGAGCTACTTTCGGCCATGGTAGAGTTGAGGGAAGAGATGAAAATATCTCTGATATTGTGTGGGAAGAGAATGGGTAATGCTTGAGAATTTGGGAATATGAAAAAAGAATTTGTTCAAGTGGAGATGAGGTGGAAGGAATGAAATAGATTTGAAAGGTGGGAAGAATGAATTGGATTTAGGAAGTTGACTATTTTTTAAGAGAATTTATGGATAATGACGATGATGAGATGATGGTATGATTAAATTAGTTTCTTTTAACTAAAGAGATGGTGGTATTTCTCTTAAAAAAACAAAAAAAAAGAGGCGTGGTATAACTTATAAATTTAATAATTTTATGAGGCTAAATATGTCTTTTAATATCAACTAATAGTGTTTTTTAATGGAAGGACAAACTAGTAAACCAATATTAAAACTAAAGGGGCATTAAATTATTTTTTAAAATGAAGGGATGAAGAAATAATTATGTATAAACCTCAAGGGGGTAATAGTAATTAGCCCTTAAACTTAAAGTCCTTAAAAGCATCTCTCGTTGTCAATCAAAGGTAATTTCATTTATAGTCTATAAGCATTCTCATGTCATTATAGAGATAAACAAAATCCATAAAATTACCATGCAAGGTTTATAATTTTTCTTTAAGTAGAAATCCTTGTCTCCAAGTGATTTCATAACCTTTAATGAATTCAATTGTATTTCCACCAAAATGTACCAACTTTCATTGCATACAATTTTGCTTAACAAGTCATATATGGTGGCCAATCATACATAACACATTCAAACTCATAATTAAAATCAAATCATTTATATAATATAAGATAAAAGATGTAATTCATTGATTCATTTTTCCTTACAATTTTAACAAATAATGGCTTAGCCAAGGTACATGATAAACATAATTAAACAATAAAAAGGTATAAATAATATCAAGTACTAAAAGAGAGAAAGATAGAACTTGAATATAGATAGCCTTCTCGATGAATCCTTGACTTGTTTGAACGATCTTCTCTTGATAGATTAAATTGCAATAATAATACTAACTAAACAAAACTAAAACTTTTGATAAATAAACTAAGTGTTTTCTGATATATTCTTATGTCTAAAATGCAACCAATACATGTATTTATAGGCCTCCTAAACATCCAAACTCGTACACTTTCGGAAAGGGGTTAAATTGGAAAAGGTGCAAAGAATGGGTGTTAAACCTACTCGGTACACTATGCCGAGTCGAGTGTGAGTCGGAACAGTTGCCCTCTGTCTCGACTCGGCATAGGGCTAGAAGGCATAGCTCGAGTCAGCACAATCAGCAGGGATGACTCGGCACGGTGGAGCGACTCGGCACGGCTGCTCGTTGTCACGAGTCTGCACGTCTGGAACGAGTCGGCATAGGTCCTGAAATGCCTCTTTTGAATTTTTAATCCCTAAACTTCATTTTAATGCACTCCAAATCAACTTTAAGCTTGAGATTAGTCCAAAAGAACCTACAAAACATGTAAACAACATAAAAGCACACCAAAAACACAATAATAACATATAATTAAACATATTGCAAATGCAAATTAATTAAAAAGTCAACAAAATGATCCTAAATCACTATGCTATTTTGCATACTATCAAGCCAATATATCCAGATTCTAGTTTTTTTTGTAGTACCTATAAGATAAACTTGTTAAATAAGTGTTGGATTTATTATTTGTGGTTTAAGGATGTTTTAAGAAAATTCTTATTATGTATTAATAATAGTATTATCTTAAGTTCATATTGATGTTTAAGAAAATTTATAATACAGGCATGATTTATGTTCTACTACCAGCGTTAGCACTAGCTTAGTGTTTTCAGCATTTTAGCATGTCGCGCCTGCTCAACAGCTAGTAGAGCAGGTGTGATATATTTAACCCAGGAGCCACACATTCTTTTATGCCTCAATCATTTATCTCACATACTAATTTAAAGTCGGGCTCATTAGATGCTTTAATGATTGTTAGTAACCCTTTAGGAAACTCTAAGGCTTGTGGTGAAGTGTATAAAGATTGTGTAGTTAAGATAAGTGAACATGAGCTCCTAGCAAATTTAGTTCCCCTACACCTTTAAGGTTTAGATGCAATATTAGGCATGGACTGGCTATCTCACTATTACACCACAGTGGATTGGTTTAAAAAGGTAGTAGAATTTAGGTGCCCTGGGGAAGAAAAAATTTCTTTTTAAGGGATATGTTATGCTCTTCCCACTTGTTTGATATCCAACATAATTGCGAGGAAAATGTTAAGGAAGGGTTGTCAAGCATATCTTACTTATGTGGTTGACACTAAATCTGAAGGGCTAAAATTAGAAGATATTCCAATAGTGTGTGAATTTGAAGATCTTTTTCCAGAAGATCTTCTAGGGTTACCTCCAGATAAAGAAATTGAATTTGCTATAGATATGATTCCTGATACAAGTCATATTTCTCAAGCACCTTATAGAATGGCTCTAGTAGAATTAAAGGAATTGAAGATTTAATTGTAGGAGTTATTAGATAAGGGTTCATTAGGCCTTGTGTGTCACTTTGGGGAGCGCCAGTGTTATTTGTAAAGAAGATAGATGTATCCTTGAGGCTGTGTATAGATTATAGACAGCTAAATAAGGTTACGGTGTGAAATAAGTACCCATTACCTCGTATTGATGATCTTTTTTATCAATTACAAGGAGCTAAGGTTTCCTTAAAGATTGATTTAAGGCCAGGGTGTCATTAATTGAATATTAAAGAGGCAGATGTATCTAAGATGACTTTTAGGACCCACTATAGACATTACAAGTTTCTCATAATGCCATTTGGGTTAACAAATGCACCAGCTACATTTATGGATCTTATGAATAGAGTATTTCAGTAATACCTTGATAAATTTATAATTTTCTTTATAGATGATATATTGGTGTATTCCTAAAGTAAAGAGGAACATGAATAGCATTTGAGTATAGTATTATAAATTCTAAGAAATGAACAACTGTATGCTAAATTGATTAAATGTGAGTTTTGACTGGATCAGATTATGTTTTTAGGGCATGTTATATCGACAGAAGGTGCTTATATAGACCCTAAAAAGATAAAGGTAGTAGTTAAATGGAAGCAACCAACCAATGCCATAGAGATAAGAAGTTTATTAGGTTTAGTTGGTTATTATCGCTGATTTGTTCAGGAATTCTCAATTATAATTTGAAGTTTGTATGGATAGAAGAATGTCAAAGGAGTTTTGAGAAACTCAAAAAATGTTTAGCTTCTGCACCAGTACTAACTCTTCCAGATAATGATGGTGAATTTGTAGTATATAATGATGCATCCAAGAAAAGATTGGGTTATATTCTCATGCAACATGGAAAGGTTATAGCATATGCTTCTAGATAACTAAGACCGCATGAGTTGAACTATCCTACCCATGACTTGGAATTAGTAGTTGTAGTGTTTGCTCTTAAGACTTAGAGACATTATTTATATGGAGAGACGTCTAATTTTTATAGATCATCGATCTCTTAAGTACCTCCTTAGTTAAAAGGAGTTGAATTTGAGACAGAGACGATGGATTGAGTTACTAAAGGATTATGATTGTATAATAACGTATCATCCTGAAAAGGCAAATGTGGTGGCAGATGCTTTTAATAAAAAATCCTATAGTAACTTAACCCATATAAAGTCAATGTGATTACCATTATTTGTAGAACTTCAGGCGATGAATGTGGCTATGGAAGTGAACAACTAGGGAATATTCCTAGCAACTCTCAAAACTAGACCCATTTCGGTAGAAAGGGTTAAAAAAGATCAAACTTAAGATGCTTATATGTGTAAAGCCATTGAGGAAGTAAGGAGATGGTCACGGACTAACTTTTCTCTTAGAGAGGATGGAACTTTAATGTTTGGAGAAAGACTTTATGTTTCAGATGTAGAAGAATTGAAGTGGGAAATTATAGAAGAGGCGCATTGGTCTGCGTACACAATGCATCCGGGCAGTACCAAGATGTATCATACACTTAAAGAGAGTTATTGGTGGCAGGGCATGAAAAGAGATGTAGTAGATTATATAGCAAGATGCTTAGTTTATCAACAGATTAAGGCTGAGCATCAACGTCCATCAGGTCTTTTGCAACCACTTCCAATTCTAGAGTGGAAGTGGGAGTATATTACTATGAATTTTATGATAGGATTACCTCATACCGAACAAGGACATGATTCTATATGGGTTATAGTGGACAAGTTAACTAAATCAACTCACTTTTTGCCAGTCAAAGTGTATTATTCCTTATATAAGTTAGTGCAAGTTTATGTTAATAATTTAGTAAGAATTCATGGTGCACCAATCTCCATTGTATCAGATAGAGATCCCAGGTTTACATCTAGATTTTGGCCTAGTTTATACCAAGCTATAGGTACAAAGTTAAAGTTTAGTACTTCCTTTCACCCACAAACTAATGGTCAATCTAAAAGAACTATTCAAACTTTTGAAGATATTTGAGAATATGTGTGATGGAATTAAGGGAAGTTGGGATAAGCACTTGCCATTAATGGAGTTTTTTTATAACAATAGTCACCATACAAGCCTCGGCATGGCACCCTATGAAGCACTATATTAAAGGAGATGTAGAACCCCAGTATGTTGGAATAAGGTAGAAGAAAGAAAGCTTATGGGACCAAAAATTATACAGTTGACCACAGACAAGGTTGAATTAATTTGTGGCAGATTGAAGGCAACTCAAGATTGATAGAAAAGTTATGCTAAATTAAAAAGAAAAGATATTGAGTTTGAGCTAGGTTATAAAGTATTTTTGAAGATATCTATATGGAAGTGTATAGCCTGATTTGGAAAACGTGGAAAGTTGTGTCATCGTTTTATCAGACTATACGAGATATTTGAAAGAATTGGACCAATAGCGTATCGATTAGCTTTACCTTCAGAGTTATCTTAAATGCATGATGTTTTCTATGTATCCATATTGAAAAGGTATAGAAGTGATCCCTCCCATATACTAAAACAGCAACCAATTGAATTGAGGGAAGATTTGACTTATAAAGAAGAACCTATTAGAATACTGGCTAGAGAAGAGAAAGTCTTGAAAAATAAAGTGATCCCATTGGTTAAAGTTTTATGGAGTAACCATTCTAAGGAGGAAGGCACATAGGAAAGGGAGGAGGGTATATAAGTTCAGTATCCTCATTTATTCTCTCTGTAGGCATGCAAAATTTCAATGACGAAATTTCCTAAGAGGGAGAGAATTGTAATATCCTACTCTAGAGATTAACTGGTTTATAGATAGATTTATGGATTAGATAGCATTAGAAATATATTTTAAGGGTTGTTTTATGTCTAAAGAATATTATAGCGGTTAAAACAATTATTTAGTTTTAAAAAAACAAGAAAAAACATATTCTTTTTCACGCCAACTTCCTCTCATTCTTCGTTACTTCTTCTTCTTCATTTTTCCATTTTCTTTTCTTCACTTTTTCCTTTTTCCTCAAATCTTCCTTAGCAACTTCAAGCATCAATTCAAGCTTCTTATAGTAAATTCGAGCTTTTAGTTTCAGGTGTTTTTGGAAAGTAAAATTATTTTATTTCAAGTTTTTGATTTTGGATAGAATTTGATGTTTTGATTATTTTGTAATGTTAAAAGCTTTGTTATGCTAAAACAAACCCCCTATGATGTTAAGAATAGTGTTTGGGATTGATTAGGATTGATTTTTGGCATTTTTAGCTCAAAATAGAGCTATTTCAGCACTTTTGGGTCAATCAGGCGATGCCTCAGCACTGAGGAGATGCCTCAATGCACTAAAGCGGCACCTCAGTGCACTGAGGAGGTGCCTCAGTGCACTGGGGAGGTGCCTCAGTGGGCCTTCCATTTTCTGGAACTCTAATCGAAGTTATTTCAGACCATTTTTCGGGTCCTATACCATATCGTTTAGCCATATATCAATTAGGTTGAGTAGAATTTAGATATTAAGTTTGTGTTCTAATGTTTTTGCTTCTGGAATGTTAGGAGCAAGTTCAATCTCAGTGGTAGAGTATAGGTTAGAGCCGAATAGGTAGTTTTTACTTCAGCAAGCTAGGTGAGTGGTTATATGTATATAAAATTAGTTTTGAAACTAAGTACATATGTATTTATGGATGTAAAGATATCATTTATTATATGTATATAAAATTAGTTTTAAAACTAAGTACATATATATTTATGGATGCAAAGATATTAAAATGTTTCTTATGATTTAATAAATGATATTTTCTTATAAATAGTCTTTTATCGACTTTATATCTGAAATTGGGAATTGGGAATTAAGCCTTTATGGATGCAAATATGGTTTTACAAGTTATTAAGCCTTTATATCTGAAATTGGGAATATATGGCATATAATTATTATTGATATTGCAAAAGCAATTTAAAGTAAGGATATGTTTAATATTTTTATAAAATGATTATATTTCAGTAGTATACTAGTATCAGCTTTATGATTTAGTAATTATGCTTTCTTAGTAGTTTGATAAATGCTAATGATTAATTTACAAGCAAACCTATACACTCGTGATATATATCCTTTAGATTACGCCATGATAACTGGTGTTCTATCTCAGCATATTATATATATAAATATGTATCAGCAATATTATCTAACAACTATCTTGGGGACAATGCTTAGTTGCGCATATAGCCTTGGGGGCGTACAACCGAATAGTTTAGCTCTGTACATGTGTATGACCAACAATATATATAACATAGGCTGCTTAGCGTCACCATGCGCTTATTGTGTCAGTAATTTAGCAAAAATCTTTTTGTTTCACAATTGATGAGTATATGGGGTAGTATTTTTATGAATGTTATTTCTCAGTCTTATCTCAGCTTTTATGGCAACTGTATAGCTAAGGCATTATATTATTTCAGCTAGCAATAAATCAGTTTATGCATATATATTACACTATGTTATTTTAGCAGCTGACTGATTATTCTTAAGGCAGTTATATTGATATCTTTATAATTACTTTAGCAAATCGCTAGTGTTCCCATTTTACTTTATTATACTTTATTTTTAATCCACTCGCTGAGTATTTTTGTACTCACCCCTTTTTATTTAAAAATTTTTTGAGATCCTTTGGAGCAGTAGTAGTAGATCGTAGGACCTATTTTTGGGTTGTCCGCTTGGTGTCTAGAAGAGATTGTGCCAATAAGCTCAATATCTATTTATCTTGTATTACCTTTAAGATTAACTTGTTAAAGAATTGATATTTTACTATTTAGGAATTAACGATGTTTAAAAAGACTCTATGATGTATAATAATAGTATTACCTTCAGTTTATTTTAAGTTATTAGTAATATAAGTATGATATATTTCCATTCTAGTAGCAGCACTAGCCAACTTAGCATGTCGCGCCCGCTTACCAGCTAACAGAGCGTGTATGATAGTTTTTCTCTAAATAGCTAGTTTGGGGACTTGGATGACCGGCCAAGGCTAAAGCCTTACCCAGCCAAATGGGAAAAATGGCTAGCCAAGTGGGATGAACAGCCAGCCAACTGTTCATCATTGGGCAGGGTGCAATTTTGTAAATTTTGGCTCAAAACTTGATTTTTAATGCCCCTAAACCCAAACCAAAGATTGATGATGATAGATAAGATGTTTAAGAAAGTATTTGGCCTTAGAAAATTAGAGAAAACTCACCAAAGATTGAAGATTGAATCAAGAAAAGTGAATAGATTTAGGTAAGGTAAGGTAAAGGCTAGTTTGAGTTAGTTTGGGGTTTAATTTTGATTTCATTGTGTTTTTGGTTAGTATTTGGGTGATTTATAAAGCCTGAATCAAGGTTTGGATGTTGGAATTATTTATGTTTAAAGATGGTTTAATTTGGTTTTGGAAGTTGATTGATTGAATAGAAGAAAAGAAGAAGAGTTTGGTTTATTTTTGATATATGAAAGAATTTTTTTTACATCACTTGCACTCCTCTCAAAAGTCTTCTTTGAAAGAATGTAGGATTCACTATTTATAGACAAAATAAGGTTAATGACAAAATTAAGTAATATAAATAGAATATACACTTTGTCTCTACGTATAATGCTTGGCATGAAATATTCTAAAATAGAATATTCCTTACTTGATGGTAAATCTTAGGAATTGTACGTTATTTTATTAGACATAAATGGTGACATGGCAAGATGTGGGACCACTTTGACCATCGATGGTCAAAATTTTGACTTTTTACCAAATGGTATCCACAAACACGTTATAATTTTAGAAGATAGTTTCAGACTGAAATTTGGTCTCGGGAACTTGATTTTGACCTCAGAAAATGTCATTTGACCAAAGTTTCATTTTCTACCTCAGGGTTTCCTAAGGTTAAACCAAGGCACGAAAAGCACAAACTAGACTGAAAAACACTAAATTTTAACCTAAAAGAGCCCATTTTCAGGGTTTGACTTATTAACTCAAAATACACTACTCAGAGGGATTTCTCACTTAATCAATTAACCAAATTCTCTTTCCCAACATTATTAGGGTCAAGTAAAAGGCTTATTATAATTTGGTTTAGTCTTGAAGTGGTCAAAATAGGTGCGAAAAGGCTATCGGGTAATGCATTAGGGTCTCGAATGGCTCTGAAATACTTTGAAAGTCATTTCCTTTCATTAATCTCTTTCAATGGTGAGGTACTTTCATGGATTCATCATTGACTATTAGGGCTTTCAAAATGACCCATAATATTAAGTTTATTCACTTACCTAGGAAAAATAACTAAGTGGCTAATGCTTTAGCTACTTTAGCCTCTATTTGGAGTAACCCAAAAGGAGTGTTATTAAACTAGTGGTTTTGATGAAAACAAGAGTTCTATGCATTGATGCAGCATAAGTTCTATTTGTCCAAGAAGCAAAGAAACCTTGGTATCATGATATCCTTAGATGGATGGAGCATGGTAAATTCACATAGAATGTAGATAAGAAAGATATGGCATTACTAAGATCATTAGCTAAAAGATTCTTTTATTTTCAATGGTGTTTTGTAAAAGCATGATAAAGCTTTGCATCTCAAATATGTCTCAAAAATAAAAGCAGATCAAATTATGCAAGATGTTAATACAAGGGTTTGTGGTCCGCATATGAATGGAAAAGAATTGGCTAAGAAGATCATGAGACAGGGTTATTACTAGTCGACAATGGAGCATGATTGCATTCAGTTTGTGAGGAATTGTCATGAATGTCAAATATATAAAAATCTTTCTTATATTCTACCATTAATGCTTTAGAATTTAACTTCTCCATGGCCTTTCTCTACTTAAAAAATAGACATTATGGGAAAAATAACACCACCAGCATATAAGGGGCATGAATTCATAGTTGTGATAGTCAATTACTTTTTAAAATGGGTCGAAGTAGAGTTTTTTAAAAAGAAGAATTTGATCTAGAGATATAATGTTTTGCATCACATAGTTATAGATAATGAGGTATAATTCTCTGGTGAAGATAAACAGTTTTTACAGAAGTACAAGATAGGGCATCACAAGTCATCATTATATCATCCATAAGCTAATCGAGCAGTAGCTAACAAAAGTGTAAAGCAAATTCTTAGCAAGATGGAATGTCTTACAGGGATTGGGTAGAACAACTTCTATATGCTTTATTAGTTTATAGAATCGAGCAGTAGAAGTAGCTAATAAAAGTGTAAAGCAAATTCTTAGCAAGATGGGAAAGTCTTATAGGGATTGGGCAGAATAACTTTTATATGCTTTATGGGGTTATTAAACAGCAGCTAGAACTACTACGGGTGCTACACCTTACTTATATGTTTATAGGATAGAAGCAGTGGTACCAATTGAAGTAGTATTAGAATCCCTAAGAGTGGCGCTAGAAGCCAGGATTCCATAAGCAAAATGGGCTAAGGCACAGTAAGAAGAGCTAACTTTGATAAATAAGAAAAGGCTTAGAGTAGCATTAAATATGAAATTGTATCAAAGAAGGATAGCTCATGCCGTCAATAAGAAAGCAAAACCTAGCAAGATTCAAGAAAGGACTTTGGTGTTGAAATAAGCAAGGCTAGTGCCATTTGATCTAAGAGGAAAATTCAAGCCTAACTGGGATAGGTAGTATCTAGTCAAAAAGGTCTTAGCAAAATATATAGTCAAGCTATCAAACATGGATGGCAATGAACTCTTAGAGCCTGTGAACTTGGATAGGCTAAAGAAGTACTTCCTCTGGTCTCTAAGCAAAGTACTATATAGAAAAAAATGAAAAATAAAAATCCCCACTAAGTCAAAAACCCGCAAGGAGCATCTTAGGCAAAAAATAAGGTGGGTTTCTGCTAAACTAAAAACCCAAAAAGAGCAGCTTGGGTAAACTTTAGGAAAAAATAAAACATAATAATAAAAGTTCCTACTAAGTTGAAAACCCTAAAAGGCCGGCTTAGATAAAAGTATGGGATTTTGACAGTTATATTAGTTAGAAAACCTCAAAAGGCTAGCTCACATCATTAAAAATTCCTTTTGCCAATTCGATTAATCTTTAAGTAATTCTATATCATTATCCCTTTTATGGTTAGTAGCAATAGATTTAAGCTTCCTATGCTTAGATGTATGCATACTTATTATTAGTTGATGCATTAAAATATGTAAATGAAATCATAATGTTTGTTTTTAAACAATGAACATAGTTTAAAAATTTCTTTCTTTCTTTACCCTTTGCAAACCATGTTCCTTTAAGGCATTTTCTTTTTGCATACCATATTATTTGAATTCTTTAATTCCTAAAACATATGTTTTTATTCATTTTATAAGCATTGACAAAAGCCATACCTCAACTATAGACATAATCCTACTATAACTTGCTTTGATACTTTTAACATGACCCTAAATGATATAGTTAGACCTTTCATTCTTTCATGCCTCCTAACCAAAGTTTGCAAACACAACATCAATATATATTCATCCTAAGCTTTGAAATAAACCACACCCAAACAAAACCTAAGAAGCTCTAAACCTAGTTTTAGTTCTTTGAAGTATACTCTCCACTTCTACTTCCTTCATCATAACTTTTTAACCATTCCTTATACTCTTGAGAGGTAGTGAGGTCTTAGTTTCTATGGATATGTTAGGAAATGGTCCTCAAGTGCCAAACTCTTGCAAGTTCTTTAAAAAAGCAATTTTTGAGTGGATCAATATTAGGATGATAAGGCATACACACCGTGTATTATCTCATGCCACATTGCCTTGCAATTCTCATGGTATAGCAAAAGGAAGTATCCCTTAAACCAACGAGAGCAATATAGAAATTGAGAGTTCTCATGCTTACATCCAAGAAGTTCTGCCAAGGACTAGTCCATTACACATCCAACTCACCTAAACCATACATCTAAGCCACCCATTCTTCTTTTTTGTCGAACCTAAGCATAATTACTCTGCATAAAAAGTGACCTAGACCATAATTTGCTAGGAATTCAAAGGGCAACATGACCTTTAACTTCTCCATTAGCCAAATCTATAAAACATAAAAATAAAAAACTATCAGTATGCAGTAAATAGCCTACCGACCATTCCTGAGAAAATTAGCCATCTAAGGCCTAAAATCGACCATTCAGCTCTATAACACATTTAAAAAGTTCCTATTCGGGGTGGAAAACCAACTGTCTAGGTCTTAAAATTGGCCACTCACCTTGGATTCACTAAAAAGACCTTTACTTGTAATAAAACCACACTTCCACTAAACTGAGCATTTCTGTCCCTTTTCACCTTATCCAAACCATTCAAAGTCTCTACAAGAACCACTTAAGCAACCAATTTTGGTGTACAACTTACCTCACCATCAATTTAGTTAAAAATAGATAAAGCCCTCCCCTCTATAAGCCCTAGAGTGTTCTTGTTAGTTTTAAAAAGCTAGTAGCCAATTATGATACTTTTGATGATGGGAATGTGATGGCAAGAACAAGGTTTGGCTATTAGATAATGGATCAAACCTTCAAAGGAGATGTAGTTGCAAGAAGTAAGGCAACCATTCACATCATTTTTTCTCATTCCAACAAGATCTCATATAGGACGAGAAACCACCATATTAATATCCAGAATGGCCAGATCATCATGCTTATTCATCTTCACGCCAAGAATGGTCGAGAACTCTTCAAAACAAGGGCATATCTCCATTACTTTGAAGTAGAAAACATGGGGATTTGGATCACAAAATGAAAGAGCACTATGGATAAAGCTATAGTCAAGCCTTATATTTATGAAATGCTTGAGGTTATGAAGATTATATCTCCTAAGGAGCATCCAATCATCATAAGTTAAGGAATTGATAAAGTTTTAAAAAATGGTTCTGATATTTTTAATACTCATCTTAGTGAACCAGGTGTAGAGAATGCAAGGGAGTAATTGTAAAGAATGATTATATGTATAAAATTGTGAGATATAGATGCCTTAACTAGTGGTCAAAATTTAGTGACTCAGTGTACTAATATAGGGACCATGAGATAAGCATATGGACATGTATTGATATGTTCAGGATTTTGGTACTTGCTTATTGACAAGTGTTGCCTTTTGTGGGGACTATAATACTAAGATTCATACAAGTGTGTACTTAATGAAGATTATATGATGAATTGGAGATATTGTAATCCTATTCATATCCTTATCTCTACAAGAGGCTAAATTAACAAAATTACAACTTTAAGCTCAAATTGGATATTTTCTAAATTTTTGTATACCCAATTTCAATTCTTTTGTTCATATATACCCTTCATTCGTTGTACATTACCCTTTTCTTTCCAAAATTTCTAAATTATATTTATGGCTTTGTTATCAGATCTTTTGAAAAGGAGTCATTTTTTAAAATTACATATTAAGTAAACTTAAGCATGTTATTTTAAATAACATTATAAGTTTCGAATTATATATTATAAAATCCTCATAGCTAATACAAGCAAGATATCAAACAAAGTCATAAATCCATAAGTGTACAAGTATACGGTACTAAAGCAGTATAATTATATATAATATAGTCATCCAAAGGGAGTGATAGAAAAATGGGAGTGGAAGAAATAGTGCATTAATATAGCAGACACTGGCTTCTACCATGCTATCTCTTAAGTTCATGAATACCTCTTGTACTCAGCTTCATGGTCCTTCACCCTACGCAACTTGGCCACAACATCCTGCAAAAGAGTAAGAACTGGGAATTCTGCATTAGTTGCATTGCATAATCATAATATGCATTCATATACATTTTATGCAAACATTTAGATTTAGCACTTGCTAATGCCTTATTATTAATCATAGATAAGAGGTTTTTTGCACTATAAAGACCTCACATCAAATGATCCATAGTATACCTCTTGACCTGCATTATTATTTAGCATTATGTGGTTAGCTTTATTATTTGTTTTATTATTATTTTAGACAAGCTAACAAAAAATTTCAAGATGAAGTTTTAGATTTTCTTATATGAGTAGTGCTAGCTGGCTCGTAGCATACAGGCTTATTCTCATAAATGGCCAGCTCCTCAAATATCTTCATATCATGCTCAAAGTCAACAATGACAAACTCTAAGTTCATCTCTCTAGCCAAGTCCCTAGGGACTACATCAATGATATGGCAATGTAGAGTGTACTCAAAGCAAGCATTGGACTGACCCCTGCCTCTCTTGTGAGCCTATTAATTGTAAATAAAGTTAGAGTCAATAAACTAATAAAGGAAGTAAAATAAAAAGAGTAAGAAAGATGTTACCTTAAAAGTAGTAGTAGTAGTAGCAGTAGGAGCAGATGGACCAGCTGCAGAAATGCTAAGATATAAGCCATTCGAAACATCCTTGAGAAGCTGAGATCGAATAAAGGAAACATAGGCTCCTTCCTCAAAAGGCTCCAAAAAATTTCATAGAGGAAGCTAATCCAGAAGCACTCAAATCTCTAGGAGATATACCTTTGTAGTAGCTATAAAAGGAGGTGGCAAGTTTAAAATATGATGAGCAAAGGGCCCCAACCACCACTACTAAACATGCTCACCTAGATACTAGCTCTGGCATAAAGGACCCTTAAATAATATTCACCTCATCCTTAGGGCATTAATAAGCCTATAGTCCTCGAAAGCCACCCTGGATGGCTCAAATCGCAACTGAAATCAAAAGGTAATAATATTCATTTTTCTTATGGTAGATGATTACCTGATGAAATGTCAAGTTGTTAAGGAGATTCCTATGCCTCCTTAAGTCCTTAGAAGTACTGGAACGAGCACTAAAGTACCAAAATCCATAAGGAATACTAGAAATGCCTATATCTACCAAAATAAACACAAAAACCAATAAGATAGATCAAAAGAATAATCCCTAAGGAGTCAACCAAATAAAATCACATACCTCCAAATGTCTCCAAAAACCACTTAGATGGGAACCACCTCTACACACCTTATCTATACAGCCATATAAGTATGCAAAAGCAACTCCTCCCTAACTATAGATCCTAATGGCATCAAGATCCCTCAAAGCTAGTAGCATATAGAGATTAATAGTGATCTCAGTATTGTATAAAAGGGTAGAAGCAAGAAGAAAAAGTAGGAAACATCTAGTCAGATGATTAAACTCCAGAACATCTTAAGGTATCCAACCATGGCATATTGCATACAACTTCAAATGGAAAATGCAACTGCCACCCTCAAAGCCTGTAGAAGTAAATGAACAGCCAAGTAGCTGGTTGATATACCTCTTAGCCTCACTATCAAGGTGAGACGTGTACAAGCAACCATCAAACATGATAGGTGTATTAGTGAAAGGCAGCATTGTGATCATCTGGAAGTTGATCGGGTGAAGAGTCAACTCCTCGAACTTGAAGTGAAAAATATAGGTAGTATTCTGCCATTGTTCCAATAGAGCTCTATGGCCACCAAATTGCCTATCTAGTTACCCTCATGAGGAAGTATGGTGAGAAACTACTCAAAATCACAACCTAAAATGTGAGCATGTACAATATCTGGAAGCTCCTCAAACCATACACGCGCCTGTATTAAGTTGCGATCAACTTTTGACAGGCTGGTGTTCCTTTCTTTTATATAAAAAGACACCTAAAATAGCAAAAATCATCAGCAAATACCTAAAAACCCAAAAATGGCACTTTTTGCTGTATTGGAGGAACAACAACCTATTTGGCCATATGAATTACCGGTCGACTACTTATCAGACCAAATCGGCCATTCCTCCTTTCTGGCCAGCTGTTCTTTATCATTTGGCCGACTGTTCATCACCTTAGACTAACTATTCATCCACTTGGTCGGCTATTCATCACTCAAAAGTGAAACCAACATGCCAAATCACCTAAATTCACCATAAACACAACTATATGCTAAACCTAGCTTGACACATCATCCTAAATGTATAGTAACATGAAATAGCAAAGAAAATGCAAGAAAACTAGCCTTATCTAAGCAAATGTGGCACTCTAGATCGTAGAGGATTGGTGGAGCTTTTCTATGCAGTAATTTGATTATTAGTAGTTGTATTCTTCCTCACTTATGTTCATAAGGATTAATATACTCACAGTCGAAAGGTTATAGAGTTCTCTTGAGTGTCATTGGGAGTTCAAAGGAAATGTTTAGTATGTAAGAAATAAAATGAAATGAATAAGGAAATAATAAGGATATATAGGTATAAAAATTCCAAATTACTAAAGAGGGTCCTAGATCTTTATGACCCTGCTGAAGGTAGCCGTAACTTTCAAATTTACAATTAACTTCAGAGGTACATAATATAACTTCCTTTTCCTATCCATAATAGGTAATTAACACTTGCCTTTACCAAAATTAACACCTCTTGCATTACATTTATTCATTAATATTATCACAATAAAGCATTTTCAAAGCTAAATTTTCATCCAATTTTTCAAAATATCAAAATATCCGAGTGATCTTTCAAGCAAAAATTTTCAAATAAATCCTTTCTAATGGATTTTCAATCAAAATCAATTCCAATTTTAAAAATCAAAATCAATTCCAATTTCAAAAATCAAAATATATTTCAAATTCAATTCTAAATTAAATTCCAATTTCAAAAATCAAAGTCAATTTCAATTTCAAAATTTCAAAGTCAATTTCAAATTTGAGTCCAGGTGACTCATTTCAAATCAATTTAAATCCGAGTCTAAGCGACTCATTTTAAATCAATTTCAAATGCGAGTTTAGGTGACTCATTTCAAATTAATTTCAAATTTGAATCAAGGCGACTCATTTCAAATCAATTTTAAATTCGAGTCCAGGCAACTCATTTTAAAATAATTTTAAATCTAAGTCTAGGCGACTTATTTCAATCTCAATTTCAACTCATTTTGATGATACTTTAAAGAAAGCCTTTTAATCCATAATGATGGGGCTAACACTTAGGGACGACCTCTCATTAATTTTCAAAATTTCAAGTTTTCAACTCCTTTTTCAAATTGATTTTAAGTAAATCAGTTTGGTTTCCATAATTTTAACCCATCCTAATTTCAAAGTCCAATCTCATTATCCATTTCAATTTCATAATCAATTTTAATTTCCATTTCAATACTAACCTGTGTTCAAGTGAAAGTTCATTGAAATAAAGCACAAGCAAACAAAATAAATCAGGTATGATTTCTTTAACATTGAGTTTGTTTTATGCTTTGTCAGAATTTATATGTTAGAATCATGATATTAGTGTACAACGTATTTTCAATGTCTTGACTAAAACATATAAATTGCTCTAAAGCAAAGGGCAAACTGTTGGGGGTCATTTCAAAACCTAAAAGTTGATGATGAAAACATGAAAATATATTGCCATTACAAGAGATTGATGTGAGAAATTATTTTTCAAACCAATTCAAGACCTTTCAAAACCCTAAACCCTTACCTAATAACCTAATAACCTAATAGTGCATGTTTTACCCTTTTTCAGACCAAACAAACCCTAATCAACTATACTAAATCTTAACAAACCTTTTACCAAACCCTGATAATGGTGGAGAAGAGGTATTGATTGGTAGATGAGTGAAAATTCTCCATTCATAGTGTCTATAGTGTTAATAAAGTCAAACTTTATGTAAAAGCTTTTTTATGATTTTTCTATTGTGTTTTTCATTCTGATTTTTGTTTTTTGTTCCTTGGTTTAACCTTAGAAAACTTTAGTATAAAAAGTCAAACTTTGGTCAATTGACTTTTTTTGATGTCAAAACTGAGTTCCTGATAATTGCATTTATTTAGTAAAAATTAGTTTCATTTTAAGTATGCTTGTTTAGTTTTTAGTTCATTTTTAGTTAAATAATTGCTTATTTTTAATAATAATTAATAGAGTTGAATAATAGAAAATATTAGGAAATATAGGTTAATTAGATGAATATTTAGACATAATTAATATAAATTAGGATTTTATATTTTTTGATTGGTTTTATTTTATTTTATAGGTATTAGGAAAGACACGGCCATGCATATTGCCTTGCATGGGTGTGTCGTAAAGGACAAAGTCAAAGTGGTCTAAGGATGAAGCTGCATACCCATACAATGAAGTTGCACACCCATGTCATAAAGGACAAAAGAGGAGGAAGGCACACCTGTGCCATTTGCTTCACACACCCATGCAAGTGAAGAGCACGCCCATGTTGTCAAGCTAGCACACCCATTGGAGATGTGCATGGCCATGGTACTTGTTATGCATGGTCGTGTACCGTGTTAAGAAGGCCATGAACGGCCATGTACTTGTAATGTATGGCCGTGCGCATGAAGGATAAAGTAGGAAGAAAAATTAAACCCTAGTACCTGAAGACATATATATATATATCCAGCAGAAGAAAAATAAAACGAAGTTGTTACGAAGTCGACAATAATTTGAGGAGCAGACTGAAGGAAATCAAGGAGCTAATTATCAAGAATTAGGGGGTTCATTATTTTCTAATCTTTGTATCATTATTGATGATTTCTTTAGTCGTTTATTATTTTCTTATGTTTTTTATCATCATGATAGCTTAGTTTTATTTTGTGCTAGAGTTATCTTAGTAACCTATAGATGTATTGAATTTATATTTCTCTTTAATTATAATCTCAGTTCATGATTATGTTTATGGTCTTTATTCTTTTGCTTAATTATTGATTCAATTAATTAGTTAGGTATATTGAGATCGAGAAAAGATTTATACCTAAGGTTTTTAAAGTGAATTTGAATCATTACATGCCAAATATTCTGAACCGAGAGGAGATTAATATTTGGGGAACTAGATTAAAGTCTATTAATATTAATTTGAGTAGAGATACCAATTAATTATTAATATTGCATGATTACCTTAGGTGATTAAATTTATTAAGGATTTATTAATTAGGGTTTAGAGAGGCGAGAGTCTATAAATTCTGATTTATAATTGAATTAATAAATTAACCTTATACTTGCTCGACAGAGATTTATAAGAATCTTAGTGGTAGCATCTTGAACATAAATCATGAATTAGGTTATAATAATTTAATTTTAATTCAATACAGATATAGGTGAAAAGAGAAACTCTAGTACAATGCATACATAATTGTTTATTTTAATTTCGATAATTAGAATGGTTTTAATTTCAAGTTCTTTTACTACCTTAATACTATAAATAATTGATTCGTTTAGACAAGTAAGCTAATTAAGTGAATTAATACTTAATCTCTTCTCTGTGGGACGATACTTGGACTTATAATCCTATATTATAACTTGACCCGTATACTTTCATACTTTTCTTCATCAGTTCCCGAGACCAAATTACAGTCTAAAAACTATCTTTTAAAATTATAGCATACTAGTGGGTATCGTTTGAAAAAAAGTCAAAATTTTGGCCACCGATGGTCAAAGTGGATCCCAACCAAGGAATAGCTCAATTCTCATGAATGATCATTTTTTATATAATAAAATATGCCATGGTTGATCACCAATAAACTGCCATCATTTTTTATATAATAAAATATAGCTCAATTCTCACGATTAATCACCAACCAAGGAATATTCCAAGCTAAGTGTCGAGATTATAATTAGTTAGTGTATTCAATTATATAATCACCCTTTATATATACCTTTTAATTGCCTAAATATCATAACCTTAATTTGTCTATAAATAATTGGTCCTAGGTATGAATAATAAGAGTTTTTGGGGGTGTGTGCAAGTGACAAAAAAAAATCTCATATGCCAAAAACAAACCATTTTTTCTACACTTTACTCTTCCATCTACTCACTCTCTATACCTTTTCACTCTTAATCCATCGTCAAAAATCCTCTTTTTCACCACTAAATTACTATTCTAGAATCAAAATCAATAATAAATGCCAAACCAAATCAAAATCAAATAAAATTAAACCTAATCCTTTAACCTCTATTTCAATTTCAATCTCAATCTCTCACTTTTTGTGAGTTTCTAAGCCATTTCTGAGGCTAATCACTTTAAAAAATACCTTATTTATCTGTTGAGATTTTTTGTCTTGTGTGTGGAGCCTTGAGTTTTCAAAAATTTGAATAAAAAGTCCAAAAATGAGGCTTGGACATGAACAGTCAGCTAGGTTATTCATGCCTTTAGCCAGCCATTCTTCTCTATTGGTTGGCCAAAGCTTTAGCCTGGGCTGGCTGTTTAGAGCTTTTCTACCTCTTTTTAATTTTTTTGTTCAAAAGAACTGCAAGGATGGCTTCTAAGGTCACTAAAACCGTAAGAAACACTTAAGGTTTTAATTAATAGTGACACTATAAGCCTAGGATGATTGAACTTTGAGGCAAAGCTTTGGTTTTCTTTTTAAAGACTTTTATTTTTGCTTTTAAATCTTACTTTCCACTTGCTTATTGATATACTTAAAGTTTGTTTTTGATTTTTAATAAACCATTAGCTAAAATTTATTGATTTAAAAATTTATTTTGAAGTTTTAAGCTTGATTGTGTTGCATGTGCTTGATTACTACTAACCTAATATTTATACCTTGATTATTCTTTTTGCTTTCATCCTTGCATCATAAATTGCATATTCACTTAGTTGGTTGTATATACATATGTTGATGCATATCACTACAATATGCCTGAAGCATTTTCAAATGAATTAGGATTAATTACATGCACCCTGGCTTATATAACTAACATATTTGCATATATCTTGAATTTTCATCAGTTTGCATGTATCCCAAATTGCATCATACCTTATTGTCACATTGTATGTACCCCAAAATTATTTTTTAATGTGTATTATGCATTGAATTTAAGAATTTTTGTATTCTTTGCATATTAAATATCTTGCTCAAACTCTCAATCTCTCAAGATAACACTTACTAACACTTACTAACTTCTACTAACTCATGCTAACTCTTACTAATATTTGCTTTAATTTCTTTACTTATTACTAGCATCTACTAATATTTTTATTATTATAATTATGTACTCTTACTAACATCTAATAATATTTGCTCTTTCTTTTACATTTTTAATGCAATTTACTACCTTGTTTATTTATGTTACTAACAATTAACTTCATTTCAATTCAAAGCTAAATCTATGCTATATACTATATCCTATGTACTATGTTATTCCTATATATATATATATATATATATATATATTATGCTTTTATTGTGATCATATTGATGTGCAACTTACATGAAAAATTCTTGATTATTAAATGATACATTTTCTTAACAAAATAAAATCCTTTTTAAAATTCTTTTAATATTTTCCTTTTAAAGCCATTTTCTTAAGCAAGTTTAATATCTTGAACATAAAGAAGCAATCTCTTATTGAACATGATCATTCCATCAAGGTTATAAAATATGCTTTTAATGCTAAAAATGGTGGATTGAAAGGATCATTCCAATGATAAGATAAGGGTAACTATATGTTCAAGCTACTAAATTCTTCCTTCATTTTAAAAACAATCTTTTTACATAAACTTTTTTAAATTTTGATTTATTTTTAAAATCTTCCATTTTTCTATAAACATTTTTTATAATTCACACCATTCTTCATTTTAACCATTATTTTATTTTACAAATAAGCATTCTTTTTCAAAAGGCCCAAATATAAGGTTAAAGACCCCACAACAAAGGAAAATAAAGGTTGATGAAAGAAATTAGTCATATCCTTTTTATTATTTATGCATGTTTTTTTACTACTTTGTGTATATTGTTATGATCTTGTTGTGCCATGTACATAGATTACCATATATGCCATTTTATTTTTGATTTTATATACTTACATGACCATTTCTTAACCATATTTGTTAGGCATGATTATTACGTTATATGCATAATTACTTACATTCTTTACACATATTATTGTCATGTTTTAGACTAGTTTGGGATATTATATATATGATTTGATAAGGTATGCTATTATATACCATGTTTTATCATGTTTGGTATTGTATTCATTATAATCCATCACATCTCAAGTTTCCATCATGACATGATTTATTATGCTTGACATCTTAGACATGATATCTTGCTATTATAATGACATGATTATGCATAGATATGTCATGCTACCTTTTCTATGACATACTATATGTACATATTATATAATGCTTTACATTTTTGCCTTTTTGTATTTTGTTTTGCCATGTTATGTCATTCTTTGCCATGCTCTTTATTATGTTATACTATATACATATATCTTCTCTTGCTATGTTATAATGTCATGTTTATATGCATTACATATTATTTTATACCATAATCATGAATTTTAAATATTATTATTATGTGCTTGTGTGGTTATATTATATTTGTATTTGCATGTAATGGTTGGTTCCCAAATATATACATTTTAAATAACCATTACGCCACATAGTAGAACCGACTGTGCTCAAGTATCTAAGTGGTGTGGGGATGCCTCGTGTTATATGAGTCTGCTCTTGCTGATATCATATCCGAACCCAAATATCTTATGCATGGGCAGATTTGGTTCCAAGTGAAGGATCGATTTTGCCTAGTCCCTAACCGGATAATTTCTCGGGTGATACTGAGTGGCGACATCTCTTTTGTCCTGGCTAGATTTTAAGATTATAAGTTGTTTCTAAGCCATCCTTAGGCTCTTCCAGTACTTCATGTCCCTCTATTTTTCCATAATAAGAAAAAAGGATAATGAACAAAATTGGTACCGAGTTGATGCACTGACGACAACAAGAATAATATTCATAAATGGGGTTCCAAATAATGTGAAAGAAAGAAAATTATAGAATTTGTAGAGTTCATTTAGTTCCAATGAATTTCATAAAATTTTATGGAATTCATTTACAAATATAAGTGAGTGTGTTTGGTTTAAATGAAAACTTTATAAAATTCATTTGCAATTCCAACTTTTTAATGTTGTGGAATTGCTTAAAACGAAATCAATTTTTATTAATAAAATGTGTTTGGTTTAAATGAATTTAAAATTCATTTGCAAATAAATTCTATTTAGAATTTATTTGAAAATGAAATGAATTCTTTAATGGAATTGAACCAAACAAGGGGTAGAAATGGTTAACTTGTTATAAGGCTTCTCAAGTTAACTAAAAAGGAGATAAACTAATGGGTTTTGCTCTCTTTCCCACTCCTTGGCTTGCTATTACTGCCAATGATGTAGTTCATGATATGATTTTTGATATGGAATCCAAATCTTTGTTGTATAATTAGATGGCAAAGAAGAATCTTTTTGTCAAAAGACATAGACATTCGAAATATTTTCATTGTTAGCTTATTCACTACAATATAATGAATGCTATAATCATTATCTTCAGCTTTTGTACGGTTGGGATTCTTCTCAAATTCATCTGGCTCTTTCTCATTTGAATACTCTATATAGCTCACATACTTTTCTATCTAATGTTGCAATAACTATATCTCATATTTAATTTTTGCTTTTGTTGTAATTTGTTTGATGAACAACAATGATGGTGGTTTAAAGGAGGTGATGGTGGAAAATGAGAAAGAGGAAGGAAGAGCATGAAATTAGTTTTTTTATATATTTTTATTTTGATAATAGAAAGACAAAATTAGAAAAAAGTATAAAATATCTGTTTCGGTGGCAAAATAGGTATGAATCAACTAAATACATGTCATAAATCAATTGAGTAAAATAGACATATTATCATGTTTCGTTTATTTTAGCGGTTTAGAACTAACTTCTAATACTTTTTAAACTTATGGGACTCAACTTAAAAAAAAATTATAGGACTCAATTGCAAGATTTTAAAAACTTTTAGAACATCCAATGTTATTATCCTAAAGGTAATAATTAAATCTGATTATGCAAACACCATCATTCAGTTGCAGCATCCAATAGTGTTATGCTTCATATCATTTAATCTATGAAGACATTTTTTATTTCTCCAACAATTTTGACTTTATTTATTTTCACTTTGTCCTTGTAACATGTAATAAAGTTGCCCATCGTCTACTAAATGGACATTTAGCTGTCTGAGGAGTCGGTCCTCGTAAAGGATATTCCTCCTCATGTTCTTCATCTTATTTTGGCAGATGGCCTTGATGCTCCTTAATTTAATTAATGCTTCTTTCAAAAAAAGAATTCTCTTAAATAATAAGAAGCTAAATTTTCATGCGTGATCTAAAGAATTATGAGACATGGTATCAGCTAATTCATTTTAATGTAATATTTAGAAGTGTGCATAAGCATATCAAAAACTTGTGATTCTCTTCATAGTTTTGTTCTTTAATACATAATTGGTTATGTTTTTTCCTTACTTTTATGTCTTTTGTCCTTATTTATTTATTTATTTTTGTGGAGTTCATGTCATGGTAGATTCTTTTTTAACAGAATAACTGGAAACTTTTTAATATACTTCAAACTACAAATGGACGGCAGCATATACACAATGCATGCGCACTTGAGTAGGTAAGATTATATTGGAGCTGATATATATTTATTTTCCATTCAAGGAAATCCAACCCTTTGTCACGCGTCACACTCACACCCATGCCATTAGCCTCATTCTTAATGTTCTTGTCACGCAGCCTCCATTCTTCTCTATAAATAATATGACCAATACTTTATTTTAAAATGTAAACAGCTTATAACTGATGGCAATACTCAACAGAATCACCACATTTCTCTTTTTCTTTTTAGTTAACTCACTGCTCGATGCTAAGCTATCTTTGGAAAAACAGAAAAACCCTAACTATACACTAATTCTCGTCTTACGCATTCCAGATCTTCTCTTCCTTTTCCAAATGCTTACACCAATTCAAGAAAAAGTCCCACATAAGTATTAGACATTACGGTGCCACTGAGAGAAGTAAGAGAAGGGTATCTGATATCTTTGAATATAAGTACCCCTCCATAAGTCATTCAAGTGTCTCTGGATACTGGTAGCGATCTTACTTGGGTTCCTTGTGGCAATCTATCATTTGACCGCATGAATTGTGATTATTACAGGAATAGTAAGTTGATGTCTGCCTTTTTTCTTATTACTCTTCTTCATCTTATCTAGACTCTTGTGCTAGCCCTTATTGCATTGACATTCACAGTTCTGACAATCCTTTTGATCCATACATTGTGGCTGGTTGATCACTAAGTACTCTTATTATAGCTACTTGTTCAAGGCCATGTCCTTCTTTTGCTTATACTTATGGGGCAGGTGGGGTGGTTACTGGGACACTGACCAGGGATACCTTGAGGGTTCATGAAAGTGGCCCTAGTGGCATCACCAAAGATATTTCGTAGTTCTATTTTGGGTGTGTAGGATCTATTTATCATGATCCTATAGGGATTTCAGGGTTTGGAAGAGGTACACTTTCTTCCCTGCACAATTAGGACTCCTTCATAAGGGTTTCTCTCACTGTTTCTTGACCTTCAAATATGCAAACAACCCAAACATCTCAAGGCCATTAGTTATGGGAGCTATGGCCCTATCTTTCAAAGATAATATACAATTTACTCCTATGTTGAAAAGTCCAATGTACCCTAATTGCTATTATATTAGTCTTGAAGCAATAACCGTGGGTAATGTTAGTACAACTGAAGTGCCCTTAAGCTTGAAGGAGTTTGATTCACAAGGTAATGGGGGCATGTTGATTGATACAAGAACAACTTATACTCACCTACTAGAATGATTTTATTCTGAACTTCTCTTCATTCCTAAGTCATTGATAGATTATCCAAGAGCCACCGAAGTAGAAATGAGAGCATGGTTTGATCTTTGTTACAGGGTTCCGTGTCTAAACAATAGTTTAACAGAAGATGGTCATTTATTTCCTTCAATAACTTTTCATTTCTTGAGCAATGTGAGCTTTATTTTACCCCAAGGGAATCACTTCTACGCTATGAGTGCTCCAAGTAACTCAACTGTGGTGAAATGTCTGCTGTTCCAAAGCATGGATGCTAGTGATTATGGACCAGCTGCCGTGTTTGGGAGCTTAAAATTTTAACGTAAATAAATTAGTAAACTACTGAATATATAAAATGCTAGTGTAACTATTGAATACAATTTATGATGTATAGTTAAACATAATCATAGATATGACATTGATAAAAATAATAAAAATACTAATACATAGTAATGATTAAAAAAATAATACAACGACAAAATGGAAGGTCCCAAACATGGCAGCTGGTCCATAATCACTAGCATCCATGCTTTGGAACAGTAGACATTTCACTACAGTTGAGTTACTTGGAGGCTGGAGCACTCACAGCGTAGAAGTGATTCCCTTGGGGCAAAATAAAGCTCACATTGTTTAAGAAATGAAAAGTTATTGAAAGAAATAAATGATCATCTTCTGTTAAACTATTGTTTGGACACGGAACCCTGTAACAAAGATTAAACCCTGCTCTCATTTATACTTCGGTGGCTTTTGGATAATCTATCAATGACTTAAGAATAAAGAGAAGTTCAGAATAAAATCGTTCTGGTAGGTGAGAATAAGTTGTCCCTGAATCAATCAACATACCCCCATTACCTTGTCAATTAAACTCCTTCAAGCTTAAGGGCACTTCAGTTGTACTAACATTACCCACTGTTATTGCTTCAGGACCAATATAATAGCAATTAGGGTACATGGGACTTTTCAACATAGGAGTAAATTGCATATTATCTTTGGAAGATAGGGCCATAGCTCCCATAACTAATGGGCTTGAGATGTTTAGGTTGTATGCATATTTGAAGGCCAAGAAATAGTGAGAGAAACCCTTCTGAAGGAGTCCTAATTTTGCAGGGAAAGAAAGTGTACCTCTTCCAAACCTTGCAATCCCTATAGGCTCATAATAAATAGATCCTACACACCCTAAACAAAACCTAGAAATATCTTTGGTGATGCCACTAGGGCCACTTTCATGAACCCTCAAGGTATCCCTGGTCAGTGTCCCGGTAACCACCCCACCTGCCCCATAAGTATAAGCAAAAGAAGGACATGGCCTTGAATAAGTAGCTCTAATAAGAGTACTTAGTGAGCAACCAGCCACAGTGCATGGATCAAAAGGATTGTCAGAATTATGAATGTCAGTGCAATAAGGGCTAGCACAATAGTCTAGAAAAGATGAAGAGGAGTAAGAAGGAGAAAAGGCAGACATCAACTTACTAGTCCTGTAATCATCGTAATTCATGCAGTCAAATGATAGATTGCGATAAGGAACCCAAGTAAGGTCACTGCCAGTATCCATATACACTTGAATGACTTGTGGAGGGGTACCTATATTCAGAGATATCAAATACCCATCTCTTACTTCTCTCAGTGGCGCCGTAATGTCTAATACTTATGTGGGATTTTTTCTTGAATTAGTGTAAGCATTTAAAAGAGGAAGAGAAGATCTGGAATGGGTAAGACGAGAATTAGTGTATAGTTAGGGTTTTTTTGTTTTGCCAAAGATAGTTTAGCATCGAGCAGTGACTTAACCAAAAAAAAAGAGAAATATGGCGATTCTGTTGAGTATTGCCATCAGTTGTAGGCCCCATTTGGATTGGCGGTAGCAGTTGCTATTATAGTTAAGTTAGTTGTTGCTGTTGTTGCTGTTTTGATTAGCTGTTGAAGCTATTGCTGTTACGATATAAAATTACTAATAATGATAATTTATTATTATTATTTGTATTTATATTAAATATTATTATAATAATGTTAAATATTCTTTGAAACATAAATAAATATAAATTTATGTCAATATAAATATATTAACAAAAAAAAAATATCATAGTATAAGAAATTAAAAAGTATCAAATGAAATATAAATAAAAATATATAAAAATTTATTTCATTTCCATGCAATTTACTATACCGACTCTGTTTCTAAAACGCCGTTAGAAAATTTTATATAATTTCCTCTTTCTCATGGTATATTTTATTTTTAAAAATACCACAATTTTTGACAGTGTGTGAATAGTACTATTCATCAAATTATCATTTCCGACGTCCGTTTCCGAAATAGTTTACGACTAAAATTTTACATAATTTTCTCTTACTCATGGTATATTTTATTTTCTAAAATACCACAACTTTTTTTACAGTGCATGAATAGTAACATGCAAAAGTTACTATTTCACTATTAATCAAATTACTGTTCCGACAGCATGCAGCAAAACATTTCACGTAATTTTTTCTTTCTCGTGATATATTTTGTTTTCTAAAATACCACAATTCTTTTACACTACGTGACTAGTGATATACAAAAGTTACTATTTTATTATTCATCAAATTACTATTCCGACATCCGTTTCCAAAACGGCATGTGGCAAAACATTCCACGTAATTTTCTCTTCCTCGTAATATATTTTGTTTTCTAAAAATCCCACAATGTTTTGCAGTGCGTGAATAGTAACATGCAAAAGTTACTATTTTACTATTCATCAAATTACTGTTCCGATATCCGTTTCCAAAACGGCATGCGGCAAAAAATTCCACATAATTTTCTCTTCCTTGTGATGTATTTTGTTTTCTAAAATACCATAATTTTTTTACACTGCGTGAATAGTGACATGCAAAGTTACTATTTTACTATTCATCAAATTACTGTTCCGACATCTATTTCCAAAAAGACATGCAGCAAAAAAGTTCACGTAATTTTCTCTTCCTCATGGTATATTTTATTTTTTAAAATACCACAATTTTTTGACAGATTGTGAATAGTACTATTCATCAAATTACCATTTTCGACGTTCCGTTCGGAAACAGTTTACGACATAAAATTCAACATATTTTTCTCTTCCTCGTGGTATATTTTATTTTCTAAAATACTATAATTTTTGATAGTAACATGCAAAATTTGTGTTGTGTTGTAGATAAATAGGTTGGTATTGAAAAATAATTAAGGGTATAGAAGGAAAAAAAATGAAACGCTTACAGAAAGTTCCAACAGCTCCAAATTGGAGCTGTTGGAATTCTGCATTTTGTTTGGATATTAAACGCTCACAAACACTGTAAGCCACCAAAACAAACGTATTATTTTTTTTTTGCTAAACATTGGGCAAAACGCCCATACAAACGGGGTCGTAAGCTATTTACGTTTTGAAATAAAGTATTGGTTATGTTATTTATAGAGAAGAATGGAGGCTGCGTGACAAGAACATTAAGAATGAGGCTAGTGGTGTGGGTGTGAGTGTGGCACATGATAGAGGGTTGGATTTCCTTGAATGGAAAATAAATATATGTCAGCTCCAATATAATCTTACCTACTCAAGTGCGCATGCATTGTGTATATGCTGCCGTCCATTTGTAGTTTGAAGTATATTAAAAAGTTTCTAGTTATTCCGTTAAAAAAGAATCTACCATGACATGAACTTCATAAAAATAAATAAATAAATAAATAAGGACAAAAGACATAAAAGTAAGGAAAAAACAAAACTAGTTATGTATTAAATGAACAAAACTATGAAGAGAATCACAAGTTTTTGATATGCATGTGTGCGCAATTGCATTGTATTGTATTTACTTGATTTTCAGAGTTGATTGAAAGTGAATGTCCTTTAGATAGTAAAATTTGGACTCAAAATCATGCAATTTGTGCTTTTTAGCTTCTAATTGATCGAGAAAGCAAAGAAGACAAGTAAGGTTATATTTTGCATTTAACAACATAATAAGTTGTAGAAATTAAAAACCTTGTGACTAAATTATAGAAATTAACAAATAGTAAAAACGACAATTAAAGAACTATAGTATTGAAGTTGATTACATTTCTATCAAATGTGATAACACATATGCTATTAACTTCTCTAAGAATCCCATTCAACATTCTAGAACTAAGCATATAGACATTAAACATCATTTCTTCCGTGATCATGTACAATGTGGTGATGTTGTGCTCGAATTTATTGATACAAATAATCAATTAGTGGATATCTTTACCAAACCTCTAAATGAAGATCAAATAAAATTCATTAAGCGAGAATTTGATATGCTAGATGGATCTTATTTGAAATGATTGTTTATGTGGTCTATACTTATTGAAATTAATTATTGATTGCATAGGTATAAGCATTCGAATACTTGTTGCATAATTCCTAAAAGGAATTTTAATAATGATTGTTATATCTTTTCAAGGAGATCTTGACACATATTCAAATGGCAGCTAGTCATGCTCATGATCCACCCTATGATCATGAGGAAGTAGTCACGAGTGTCCTCACGACTACTTCCTCATGATCGTGACTACGTGCATCCTGTAAATATAAAAAAACAGTCACTTTTATATTTCAATTCAAAATAATATTAATGCATAGAGAAATGGTCTCTTGAGATTTTAAAACATTCAAACTCATCCTAAGGTGATTACGAGTCATCAATTCTATATATAAACCCCTTTTAAAGAGGATTTTTCATACCAAAAGTTCATTCAACACAAATTCTCCTTCTTTTGCTTCTAAGTGTTATTCTATCCATTCAAAGCTTTCTTCAAGTTCCTTTCACAAAACCTTACCTTTTATTTTTTAAAACACATATTCCATTCATCTCTTTTCATCAAAAACATCTTATATCATCACCATAACCCTTAAGAAACATGTTTCATCATCGTCTACATTAAAGAAGGCCACCAAGAAATAAATTAAGAGAACACTCACCATTCACTAGGCACCAATAAAAATCAAGTCAATGACCACCCACTTTAACTTAAGGCAAATTATTCTAACACATTATATGTCAAAGAGCACCCTTGAACACCTTGATTGCTATAAAGAGGTAAAGTCCCTTCTTAAACAAATATCTCCTTTTAACCTTGCTTTTGAAGCCCTTCCCACACATCCTTTTCTTTTTGTTGAATTCTTAGCCATATTTACCCTTAGATATTCTAACGTAGACTAATAGAACCCGTTTTATAGTATGAAATTCAAGTTAGAGGGGTTAATCGGCTTATGACTGTGATGATTTTAACATTCCTTTTGGTTTTACAAAGGATGGGGCTATTCAAACACATTCCACTTGGAGGGGAAATATTTTTTGGACTAATAATTGAAATATAAGGGTTGGGAATTTCATATTGGGGGTTGTGGCTTGTCAGTGATGAGGCAGTTGCATTAGTGGAATAGTCACCAAAATTGCCTAACACTTTAAAGAATCTTTTGACAACCTTGATGTCATACCTCATTCCTTCTTTAATGACACATTTATTAAAAACTCCAAACAATTCAAGAAGAAGATCTAATTATGGGTGTTCAAGGATGAGGATGTGATGGATGAAGAGCTTGAACATGACCTTGAAGACATTCAAAGAGTTAGGACTCTTGGAATTGAAGCAATTAAAAGTGAAATGGGTAAGCAAAAGGAGCAACCTCTATATAAAGGAACTTCAATACCAAGAAGAAAGAGAATAAGAGATGATTGTGGTTTAAGTGCCCAAGCTTTGAAGGATTAGCCTCAATGGTTATCATCAAACTTGTATAGGATGACTATCTTAGAAACCAACTTCATTTCTCGATTTGATAAAGAGGATTCTAGAATTGATCATCTTAATTATGACATTCATTACTTTTATTAACAACAACAACTTCAATGTCAATGGCCTCTATAATTATTATAAAGAGATGATCAAGGAGACAATAATAAAGGCCAACATTAAGAGCTCTTACGACTTAGACTACATGTTTTTCATGCATTATTTTCCTCATCTCTTTGTATTATTTTTATCATTGTGTTTGCATCCTTATTCATCTTGGGCCATATATTAGTTTATATGATTTTCTTAGATTTTTTATTTCTTAGTTGGTTAATTTTTCTATGTAATGTTCTTTTTATTGATGAAATATTATTTTCGTGTGTTTATAAATTACTTCTCTACTTGGTGCTTACCTTTACCCTTTTTGAACTTTGCCAAAAGAGTGAGAGTTAGTTATGTATTTTGAATGATTATCTTGGTTGAATGACTATCGGCTTTATGAATCTTTCTATTTAATCAAATTTAAATTTGAATCTCAATTTGATACTTGTTACTTAATGCCTTAAATATTTATTTGACCTTGGATGCTTATTTTATTTTGCTATGGATCTTATCTTAAAGTCGAATTATAAGTTTAAATTCATAAATGAATGCCTTATAAATTTATTAGATGTTTGATATTTCATCTTGGATTATACTTACCATAAACATATATTAAGGGGGAGCTTTTAAAACTCCCATACACATATTGAAGGGGAGTATATTTAATCATATCCACACACATTCACTTAATCTTATTATCAATCATTCAAAATTTTTTGTCAAAGTCAAAAAAGGAGAGATTGTTGACCATTTGCATGATCAATGTACAATCACCCTTGTTTTGACATTAACAAATTAATTTTGGATTGCTAATATTTGTTCTTAAGTGTTTACATAAGTTAAGTTCAAAGTCGCACTCAATAAAACTCGATCAAAGGTATAATTAAAGACTTAGAAGAATGAAAAAAATTAAAAGAATGAAGAATTCAAACCTTACAATAATGATTATGTAACACTTGCCCTTTGGCACATGTGTGTATGACGTATGTATTGTGTATAACATATGTGGTGGAGGACCTAGTATAAGTTAAACTTGAGCATGTAGTTGCAGAGAGGGACTAAAGTGGAATTAAAGTTTAGAGTTAGTTGTAATAATATAAAGTTATGGGGGTATTGTGTATTAAGCCTATTTTATTAAGGGGCTAAGTGGATATTGGTGATGATATTTAAGTGTATTTATATATGTATATTTGTTATTATTATTGTTGTCATTATATTAGTATTATTATTATTATTGTTATAGTTAATTAAGAGATATATATGTAATATAATAATATAATATTAGATAATGATTATTTATTAAAGTAAAGAAGACTTAAGGGGATCTTGAAGAGTTTTGATTGGCTAGTTGTTTATATGTATATTTAAATAAGTGTGTTAGTGGGTGGTTGTGTAGAGAATTGGGGAAGAAGAAGAAGAGAGGTTTTAGGAGGATTTTGGTGGGATTTTGATCTTGCTCTAGTTAGCAATCTTATGCCTTAGGAAGATTTGAGAGGTCTCATATGCATTGAAGTCCCATTTGGTAAGATTTAATTATGTTTTTATTAGTTGTAGTTGAGTTGATTTTGGTTGCTCATTTCAGGTTCTGTATACCCTATTTTTTAGTCCCATTATTTTTGTCATATCAGGAGTTATAGAGCTCTTATTTGAGCATGGTTTAATGTTCTGAAAACTTCAGAGTGTCCTCTACAACTCTTGTGTTTTGAGGTAAAGCTAATTCTGCTATTTATGGTGACTGGCAAGCCTGTACATTTTCTTGCTTAACCAGCCAACTCTATTTTTCTTGTTTTGCCCGATTTTACTTAGAAATCCATAATTAATTCCACACACATCCAAATTGAGTAATTCTAATTAGAATTTTTTGTAGACATATACCCTAGCTTTGGTAGCAATTTGGGGGTTATTGGACTTGTGTGTATGTGTTTAGGTCATGTGCATTTAGTTGCACTTTGTGTATTGAAATGAGTTGTAATGGTTAATTGTTGGAATTGGTATATATATTGTGTAGGAGTTGGAAGAGGAAGTAGAAACCCTACTCAATAGGGGGAGCTTTGCTTGATACGGAGTTGAAAGCTTTTTGGTAAGTAATTTTTAGTATAATGCTTACATATAATGAATCTCTTGTAGCTAATTGATTGACTATGCTTGGTTTGAGCATGCTAATTTGATGTAGCAAGAATGATGTGCTAATTTGATGTAGCAAGAATGATGAACATATATATATTATTGAGAAAGTATTGTATGGTGAATTGTAAATGTTGGCATATGTGTTATGCAAGCCACATGAGATGGTTTGGTTATTATTGTGGTGATAATAATGTATATATATGCATATTACATGATGTGAGGAATATGTGTGATAGTGGAGACTGAGCTGGGCAGAGAGCCTCCACTGATTATAATAATTGAGACTGAGCTAGGCAGAGAGTCTCAAAAATGGCCATTTAATTGATAATGAATTGTGAGGAATATAGCCAATGAGGCTAGGTGTGAGGAAATTATGTAAGGAAAGATATATCCGGATACTAACTTGCATAACATGCACTATCGCATTATATTTGCATAAGTGTTGAATGATGAGAATTGGTGTATATGAGGCACCATAAAATGTTGCATTGTGTATATATGCATATATTGAAAGTGGATTGAATGTGAATTAGTGATATTATATATTAATGGATGGTTGGTATGGATTAATGTGCTTAGAATGTATTGTTGTGGGAAGTATTGTTATGTTTTAATGAAGATTCATGTGCTTTGTTACCACTAGTCACTTCAAGGGCATTTTTGTCAATTCATGTAAATGCATTAAGTCTAGGTGTCTTCATAAAAATTATATCTCTCTGAATTAACTTTCTATAACTTCTTGAATCACTTAAATCCGAGTTTTGTAGAGAGAGTTATAGTTAAAAGAGTGCAATATATTCTGGTCAGGCTGAAACTAATTACTAGCGATCGCCAGCCCTCAGAAGCAGGTGACCACTGGTGATCGCCAGTGGTTTGGTAAGCGCCAGTGGTCTGGCACAGTCTTAAACACTATTTTGGCCATAACTTGAGCTACTGAACTTCAAATGAGGCATGGTTTGATGCCATAAAAGCTTTAAAGAGTCCTCTACAAGTTTCATACTTTAAGTTTGAGTAGAATCTATCTTTAAGATTCTCTAATTGAGCTTGATATTTTAGTGCTCACTTACCCCTTTATCATTTGGACTCCCGTGCGCAGTTTAAATGCTATATTCTTATATTTTGATGTGTAGAAATGTTATTTATGTATATTCTCCTTAATTAGTTCTTAAGGAGTATTATATGTTTGATTATATTATCAATTGCTTATTGAGTCGCAAGTTCATTCCTTTGCAATTGTGGTTTTCAGGTAGTAGATAGCCTAGCTTAAGGGTTTGCTTTGATAGAAAGCTTTGAGTGTGTTCTTGTTATAAGCTCAGGTGGGACAACAACGTGCTTGATGTTAACATCTCCATCCTCATGATCATTCACCATTTTGGCATTAGAAACATGTTGTAATGAAGTTTATGTGTATATTTTCAACATTATGTAATATATGTATTAAGTATTTTCAATGTATCGAATAATAATTTATATATATGAACATCCTTTGAGAAAAATTTTTATATCATGCCATGTGTTGTTTATTCTTAAAGTATATATGTATGTGGTACTGTATGTGGTACTTGAGGGTGCTAAATTAAGTGGTATCAGAGCAGGAATTAGATTCCCTTGGGACATGATACATAAGTATTCATAACATCTCATGCGTGAGTTTTAGATGAGTTTTTAGAAAATTATATAGTTGATGTGCATTGCATATCTCAGGATGGATGAACATGAAGCACTTCAAGTTGACCCCAAAGAGTCGTCAGAGTCAGTTCATAGACTTGAACTAGAACAACCTCAACCCCAAGTCCCTCTTCCTACTACATATCCTTTTATGCAGGAGTTTGTCCAGATGATGAGGAATGTAGGTCAACTATAAGTAAGGAATGTGGTGGATGAAACCTATGAGAAGATTAGGAAGCAAAGTGAAAAAGCTTTTGTGGGTACTACTGACCCCGCTGTAGCTGAGGAATGGCTACGAAGCACTGAGAGAATTCTTGACCGGTTTGAGTGTACCTCTGAGAAGAAGGTTAGCTATGCCGTATCCTTATTTGAGCAAGATGCTCTAGATTGGTGGGAAACGGTACCGGGGAGCAAGAATATACCCATGACCTTGACTTGGGAGGATTTTTTGAAAGAATTTGCTGAGAAATACACACCGGTAGTGTACCAGGATTGGAAGAAAATTGAATTTCTTGAGTTGAAATAGAATGATCTATCTGTTGCTGACTATAAAGTTCAGTTTGTGAGGCTATCCAAGTATGCTCCGGAAGAGGTAACTACCGATGAGTTGAAAAGAAATAAGTTTAAGAGAGGTTTGAATCTAGAGATTCGAGAGAAGACGGCCATAAAACCTCCAACCTATAGAGAAGTGCTAGAGACTGCCTTGAGAGCTGAAGAAATGATTATTGAGAGGAATGAAGTTGAGGCCAAAAAGAAGAAGACCACTGGCTCATTCTCTGCTCCAACTCGAACTAGTGTTAGTTCATCTTTCAGAGGCTCCAGTTTTCAACGGGGTAACTTTAGGGGAAGAAGCATGAGCCGATCCAACTAGTCAAGGGGAGGATCTTTTGGTAGAGGTTTTGGGAGGTTTGATAGCAGGAGAAGGTAAAGTAAATCCATGAGCAGCGCCTCAACTCCAACATGTAACAAATATAGAAGGATTCACTCGGGTGAATGTTGGAACACTAGACCAGGTGCATGCTATCATTGTGGTCAACAGGGCCACTTTATTAGAGATTGTCCGGTAAGAATGAATGCTGAGGGATCTCAGATGACAGTGCAGAGTAGTGCTGAAGAGAATGCACCTATGGTTAGTTGAGGTAGAGGTTGAAGTGGTAGAGGAAGTAGAGCTAGCACTTCGGGTCAAGCGGGATCTGCTGGTCCATCTCAAGGCCAAGCAAGGATTTATGCCATTAATAGGCAATAAGCTCCTGCTGCTCCAAACGTGGTCACTAGTACTTTTCCTATCTTTGTCCATGATGCTTATGTTTTGATAGACCCAGGATCTACATGTTCCTTTATGTCATATGAATTTGCATTAAGAGTGAATAGTAAGATTGAACCCCTAGAACATAGCTTATATGTTTTTATGCCTGTTGGTGGTATGTGGTAGTAAATTCAGTAGTGAAAGCATGTCCTATATTAGTAAGTGGTGAGATTTTGTATGCAAACTTGGTAGTTATTAAACTAGATAGTTTGATGTTATCTTGGGAATGGATTTTAGTGAAGCATCATGCAGTTGTGAATTATTACACCAAAGAGGTAGTTATAGATATTGAAGGGCAGAAAAAGATAGTGTTTGTAAGAGAGAGAAAGGTAGTGCCTGCATGTTTAATTTCTGCGATGACAACATTCCATTTGATTAGAGAAGGGTATGAAGCTTACTTGGTAAATGTTATGGATATGACCCAAGTTAATCCGGGAGTAAATGAAGTACCGGTAGTTAGAGATTTTTTTGATGTGTTTCTAGATGAATTACTAGGATTACCTCTATATCGAGAAGTTGATTTTGAAATACAGACTATTTTGGGAATGACACCAATATCGATTTCTCTTTATAGAATGGCACCTACAGAATTGAAAGAATTGAAAAAACAACTAGAGGAGTTGTTAAAGAAAGGATTCATTCACCCAAGAATATCACCTTAGGGAGCACCGGTTTTGTTTGTTAAAAAGAAAGATGGTAGTATGCGTTTATACATAGATTATCGGTAATTAAATAGAATCACGGTAAAGAACAAGTATCCATTACCGAGGATTGATGATTTGCTTGATCAGTTGAAAGATGCCATAGTGTTTTCAAAGATAGATTTGAGATCGGGCTATTGGTAGCTTCGGGTGGCAGAAACTTCAATTCACAAGACTGCATTCTAGACTAGATATGGGCATTATAAGTTCTTAGTTATGTCTTTTGGATTGAGAAATGCACATGCAGTATTTATGTCATTGATGAACAAGACTTTTCATCAGTATTTAGATCAATTTGTGATTGTCTTCATCGACGATATTCTTATTTATTCTTCAAATAAGGAAGTGCATGAGCAGCATCTTCGAATAGCTTTGCAGATATTGAGAGAGTAACAGTTGTATGCCAAATTTAGCAAATATGAGTTTTAGATGGAAGAGATTACTTTTTTGGGGCATATTGTTTCAAAAGAGGGTGTTAAACTAGATCCATCAAAGATTAAGGCCATTATGGAATGGGAAGCACCTAGAAATGAGATGGAAATTCAGAGTTTTCTAGGATCGGCTGGTTACTACCGAAGATTTGTGAAAGATTTTTCTATTGTTGCAAACCATTAATTAATCTATTGAAGAAAAATGTACAATTTCAGTGGACCGTCAAATGCCAATGAAGTTTTGAGAAGTTGAAAGAAGCCTTGACTAGTACCTTAATACTTGCATTGCCAACTGGAGATGGGGGATTTATTGTATACACGGATGCTTCGGGACAAGGTTTAGGATGTGTTCTTATATAAAATGGGAAGGAGATCGCATATGCTTCAAGGCAATTACGAACATATGAAGCTAATTATCCTACTCACGACTTGGAATTAGCCGCTATTGTCCATGCACTGAAGATCTTGAGGCATTACCTATATGGAGAGACATTTCCATTTTCACGGACCATAAAAGTTTGAAATACATTTCTACCCAGAACGAGTTGAACTTGAGACAATAAAGATGGATAAAGCTTTTGAAAGACTATAACTGCACTATTGAATACCATCCGGGTAAAGCAAACGTAATAGCCGATGCTTTAAGTTGCAAAACAGTGGAGACTTCAGCTAGAAACATTTGCTATGAAAAAAAGAATCTTATGGCATTGCGAGGAATAAATCTTAATCTTGATATTGAGGAAGACCACTTGTTAGCAGCATTGCAAGTTAAACCATCCTTGGGGGATTAAATCAGAAGTGATCAAATGGAAGATGTGTACTTGAAGAGGATGAAAGAAAAAGTGGAATTGGGAAGCAACACTCAGTTTGTAATTAGAAAGGATGGCATGTTAATGATTAGAAATCGAGTGTGTGTTTCGAATGTTGGAGAATTACGAAGATAAATTATAAATGAAGCACATATCACACCATATGCAATGCATCCCGAAAGAATGAAAATGTTCCGAGATTTGAAGCCTTTATATTGGTGGCCAACAATGAAGAAGGATGTCGTGGAATACGTGGCTAAATGCTTGACATGTCAATAAGTCAAAGCGGAATATCAAGCACTGGTGGGAAAGTTACAATCATTGAAGATACCAGAATGGAAATGGGAGAGAATAATGATGGATTTTGTGATTGGGTTGCCACAAACATTTCGGAAACATGACGCGGTGTGAGTGATAGTTTATCGACTCACCAAGTCCGCACACTTTTTGCCTATACAACAAATGGATTCTTTGGACAAGTTAGCATCTTTATATATCTCCGAGATAGTGAGATTGCATAGGGTTCCTGTATCAATTATATTCGATCGAGATCCACATTTTATATCACATTTTTGGGGAAGCTTACAAGAAGCCTTGGGTACTAAATTGTATTTTAGTACTGCTTTTCATCCACAAACGGATGGACAATCGGAGAGAATGATAAGACTTTGGAAGGCATGATGAGAGCTTGTACTTTGGAGTTCAAAGGCAACTGGGATGAACATTTTCCATTGCTAGAATTTGCCTACAATAATAGTTTTCACTCTAGCATTGGAATGGCACCCTATGAAGCCTTGTATGGAAGGAAATGTCGAAGTCCGATTTGTTGGGATGTTGAAGGTTTAAGACAAATTGAAGGGCCGGACTTGATACAAGAAACTGTAGATAAAGTACAAGTGGTCAAAAAATGCATAAAGGCGGCCCAGGATCGCCAGAAGAGTTATGCTGATAAACATCACCGGGAAATGGAGTATAAGGTTGGAGAGAATGTTTTCTTGAAAGTATCACCATGGAAGGGAATTTTACGGTTTGGCAAGCATGAAAAACTGAGTCCAAGGTATGTTGGACCATATGAAATCCTTGAGAGGATTGGACCACTAGCCTATAGATTGGCTCTTCTAAGAGAATTGTCATTCATTCATGATGTGTTTCATATGTCGATGCTACAGTGATACCGATCAGTCCCGAGCCACATAATACAATAACCTGAGATTGAAATCTCCGAGAAGTTAACCTATATGGAAGAACCAATTAAGATACTTGATCGGAAGGTGAAGCAATTGAGAAACAAGGAGATTCTGATAGTGAAGGTGAAATGGAGCCACAATTCACTGAAAGAAGCCACATGGGAAGTGGAAGAACAGATGAAATAGAAATATCCTCATTTGTTTCCGAAAGATGGTGAGTAGTTAATAATTTCAGGGACAAAATTCTTTTAAGGGGGGAGAAATATAACACCCACCCTTTAGCACACGTGTATGTGACGAATGTATTGCGTATAGCATATGTGATAGAGAACCTAATATAAGTTAAACTTGAGCATGTGGTTGTAGAGAGGGACTAAAGTGGAATTAAAGTTTGGAGTTAGTTGTAACAATATAAAGTTATGGGGGTATTGTGTATTAGGCCTATTTTATTAAGGGGCTAAGTGGATATTGGTGATGATATTTGAGTGTATTTATATATATATATTATTATTGTTATTGTTATTATATTAGTATTATTATTATTATTGTTATAGCTAATTAAGAGATATATATGTGTAGGCGGCGGGGTTCAGCGCGCGCCCAAGTGTCCGGCGACCACGGCACTGTGCGGGCTCAGGGCCCACTAGGAATACAACTTTGGGCCTTGACAGGCTTAGGTCGGAGAATGGAGTCGCCACCCAGGTGAAATCCGGGAACACTTTTATAGCAACTGGATCCCACGGAGGGAGCCCAGCAGCCGTCCTCAGAAATTGGGTTCAGAAACTGGGTATGGGTTTTTGAATGGCCCACTCGACCTTGCGATCGGCCTCCGTTTGTTTTTTATATTTTATTATTTTTAATTATTTAATTATCCCTTTAATTACATGCAAATGGGCCTCAATCAAATTCCAAATTTTAGTTTTAGCCCAAGTTATTAATTAATCCAATTACATGCAATTTTGGTCTGATTCATACACCCACACCATTCAACAATAAACCAAAATAAAAATAATAAAAATAAGACAACTAAAATTAAAAGCACACACAAAGAAATGAGGGAGGAGAAATGAATTACAACCCATA